>JARYGA010026917.1:0-121240 GCA_030545235.1 Helianthus tuberosus | reverse complement strand
CTTTTTTTAGTCCAATAGTTTTTTTGTTGGTTTTTTATTTTTATTTAATTCTTTACACCCTTTAACAATGCTGACATCCCCACTACACCCATTTTAGAAAAAAACGCCCAATAATGCCTCTTGCTGACTGTACTGTCACATGGAGGAAAATGCCCAAGGGTGGGGACATTATTCACCCTTACCACTACGCATGGTCTAAAAGAGGATGAAAGGTGAATTTAGAGGAGGATAGTTTTTGACGGCTGAATTAAGAAGGTGACGCACGAACCCAGCTTTTGGATTCTTTTTTTGACGGCTTTTTCTCGAACGGTTTGAGCACAATATTTCTTTATGGCAGAGCGCAGAAATCAAAGCGACAAGATGACAACCACGAGCATGCGCGGCTAAACGCTTGTGGCTTCCGCCTGGACGAAAGATTTTCTCGTTTTGCATTAAACTTTGTTTTTCAGATTCTTTTTAACCGGTAAATCTTGACCACTTGGTTTGATTTTGTGTAACATTTATTATATTTGAATTGTTTGTCGTTTATCAAGCGTATTGACAATTTCATTGCATTGCTAGCGGGTTGGAAAATTGGTATAATTAAACGGGTTATTAGGTTGTATGGTGAGTCATAAAAACTATCCCTAATAATTAATCAAAATCATTAATTCCGACGTCATGTCTATGTGGTGTTATGAATCTGTAAACGGGTTTTTGTGTTAAAACGAGCAATCGGGATTCCGGGTGGAGGTTACTTTTTCTCATCTTCATAACAACTTTTTTAATTAATTTTCCTTGTTTAAAACAAACAAACAAACCCTCAATTAGATAATTTTAGTTTTTAGTTAAAGTCTTCTACACTTACCATAAATTCCCCGTGTATATGATACCATACTTACGCTATCTACTTAGTTTAATTAGGTTTTTGCAAGCCCTTACAACAGTCATTAGTTTGGAACCGATTTAGCTAGAACCACTTATGAATTAACCCCAGTGATAAGGTTGGAACCAGGCTATAACCTTATACTTTAAAGCCAGCCAAAACCCCACCTGAACCGGTCAAAGCCTCGTTTCAAACAGGTCGGTCCTTGGCGTTATTAATAAAGCCGGTTCAACCTTAACCATGCTCCAACAAGATTAATCAATCACCACAATCAAAGGGATTCAAATTGAAGATCAGCCATATTTAGATTATCTCGAACTTTTGTATAAATATGGCTTGAATCTATTGTTAGAAAAAACACAAAAAGTATATACAAATCCTGTTTCTCTATATTCTGAAAAAACACAAAAAATATACTAATCCTTTTTCTCTATATTCTATTTTCTATATTTACTGACAACATATACACCCTCAATTCTCCATTGTCTAGCATAAATTGGTTTTAATATTTATATGATAGACTTGAAGGTTTTAGTTGGTTTTAATTTCACTACCTTACAACCATTGGGTTTGATGTTTTGGTTCGTTGTTTTTTTGTTTTTTTTTTTTTTTTTTTTTTATATGATGTTTTTTTCAGTGTACCTACAAGCCTATTTATTTATATAACCTTAAATTAAAAGGTCGGTGAACACATTTCTCATTTTGACAAAATTCATCCCAACTTTTCTAAATTGACAAAAGTCACCCCTTCAATTTCTAACTTGATAAAAACCAACTTTCTAGCTTGACAAAAATGACCCTTCTACTTTCTAACTTTTCATAAAAGACTCTTATTCTTTCTAACTTCTTATTTACTCTTAAACTTTTGATATGTAAACCATTCTACCCCCAAACTTTGCTATAATATTAAAGGTAACCCTCTAACTTTATAAATATAACTTTGACCCCATCAAGTTTCTAAAGTTTCAAACTTACCCTAAAACTAATTTCTACGTTTTTATCAAAGGTAACCCTCTAACTTTATAAATATCACTTTGCCCCCATCAAGTTTCTAAAGTTTTGAACTTACCCTAAAACTAATTTCTACGTTTTTTTTTATGACATGTCGGTATAAATTCAAGTTCGTCTATGCTTTAACGTAATCTTTGTTAGAAAACGAGTCAGGTCAATTATAAAATGTTTTCCATGTTCGTTTTAAGTTGGACTACGTTTTCATGTAAATTTTATTTGAAAACACATTGGGCCAAATTTAGAACATTTTGTTTTGAGGGTATAAATTTGAGTTATCATACGTTTTGACGTAAATTTGTTCGGAAACAAGTTTGATCGATTGTAGTCTATATGTTATCATTTCGTGTACCGCGCCGCCGCAACGCACGGTGGGTAAAAAAACTAGTAATATATGACGTATAGTAGTGTGTAAAAGAGTAGATTATGTATTTATAGTCATGGGCTCATGGCTGAAATATAAACTTGGGTTTTACTTTACTTTGTTGTTGTGACATTTAATGAACTAGTTTTTAAGACCCACGTGTTGCTGCAGAACTGTTAAAACGAACGTAAAAACGTTGAACCATGCACGAGCATTGTACGGTGTTAATTCGTAAAATTTAGTTTGGAACCTAAAAATTATCGTAGAAAATAATAATAATAATAATAATAATAATAATAATAATAATAATAATAATATTGTATTAATCTAGCAAGGGTGTTAGAAGTTGGTAATCAGAGCTCATGGTTAAAGAATAAAGTGTGTTCGGTTCGAGGCTTGATCGCAAATCCGATAAGTACATGTATGTTAATAAGTTTAGTATGCTAAAGTTTTGTAAACAACACATAAGGCTATCGTGTAATATACGATACCTCTATTGAATAATAGATATAGTTAACAAAATTACGTGCGTTAACACGTATAGTAGAAAAGCCTTGTATTATGATACGGACATTTAGTAAAGTTGACATTACTAACTTTTATGAATGTTCTAATTGGAGGAAACTCGCATTTGAAGATGACGAGGGTTGAACAAATTACGGATATGATAGAGGAACGGTCCGAAGTATGACAAGAGGAGCATGCTCACCAAGGACTAAATTGCGTAACGGTCGCGAACAAGGCTAATGGCAAGAGAAGCCCGTTAGGGCAAACATTACCAGGTGTACATTTTAAATTTAACTGCACAAATAGTAATATGCAACAAATAAGTAGAAATTGAAAGTTGCATATGTAGATTAAAACTTGGAAAAACCCGAATAGAAAATGTATTCGGGATATTGTTTCCAAGAGAAACAAATAGAGGCATTACTTACATAGGGCGTGATGTGAAAACTATAAAAAGGTCATGCGTGTCATGTGTTAATCGCTTACTCTGGCCAAGTAAGTAGTGGCATATGATGACATGAACTTCTTATAGCGGACACGTTTACATCCGATGTAGTAAGGACGGGGTTAAAGGGACAAATTAAAAAGTACCCAAATGAATCAGATAAGCAGAATATTTGATCATAATGTAAACGCACAGCCGAGTGACGGAAGCGTATTATATTAGGATAATGAGCCCGAGG
This sequence comes from Helianthus tuberosus, assembly GCA_030545235.1. Lineage (NCBI taxonomy): Eukaryota > Viridiplantae > Streptophyta > Magnoliopsida > Asterales > Asteraceae > Helianthus > Helianthus tuberosus. The sequence goes on along the minus strand of JARYGA010026917.1, from coordinate 117,813 downwards.
GAAGGGACAAAGAAACTTGTAAAATGATTAAGATATGCACTGGGAGGGGGTGTACTTACACTCGAACCCGGAAAATGCGAATATGTCTCTAAGCAGGTCGTTTTTTGTAAAACGTCAAACTCGAGGACTAAGTCGGAATATAAAAATGAAGCGAGGTCTTAATGCATACCGGGAGGGTTGCAATAATAACGACTTCAGTAAAACACCAGGTTGATGGGTAAGAATTTAACGCATGCGTAGACCGAGAGACGGGGACTCGGATGGAAAGTTAAAAGACTCGGGTTTTGAGTCATAACTAAAAGACGACAAGATAATGTAAATAGAAATTTTGAATAAATTATGTTCAACTATTTTAAAGTTGAACGGGTCGAATATAATGTCATGCCGAACGGCATGAGTAAACGCAAGCGGGATAAAGGTAGCGTTAAAAGCAAAAGAATAATGATCCCGGTAATGGGACATAATCAAATACGAGTATATGTAAACTGGATAATGGTGAGCATAAGATAAACCGACGCATAAATGACGTAAGAAGTCATAAAGTCGGAAAATTGTCTGAAAGGAAATGAATGCAGCCTTAGACTACGGTCAAGGTCAAAGAAAATACCAAGGCGAAAATAAATGATCTTAAACAAAAACAGGATGCCTTGATACCAAACATGTATTTTAAGAATGACATGAGTAAGGAATGATCTACGGGATCAACCTAACCTTTGTGGTTATAAACAATGGAAAAGTCTACGAGACTAAAACGACCCACGAGTCATGACTAGAAAGAAATAGATTATAAGGACCTCGCCTTAAAGAGGTGAAAGTCTAATAAAATAGCCCATAGACTAAGTGATAAAACCTACGGGTTAATTAGACAAAGCGAGGGAATAAATGGAGAATCCTCGCATAAAACAAAGACTGAAAAAGAATAAATTTTGGACTGTCAATATCTCGGTATGGATAATTGAAAAAGGTTAAAGAGAAGACGCTAAACTAAAACTTCGGTTTTGGTAAGAAATAACGTTTCTACAAAAATGAATTATGATAGACGTATAAACGGTAAACATGAAAGATATAAGTCTTGACAAGGATAGGTGCAAGACGATATACCGGAAAAGTGATAATTCTGAAAATAGAAAGTGGATGTAAAATTTGGCATGACGTGACATGATCACGGTCAAGAAATGTAATGTGAAATATAATCACATTAGAGCCGAGTGATGAATATTAGAGTCGAGCGATGAATATTGCTAAGTTAATTAAACTAGTGGAAATAACGAGATTACGTTATTTCAAGTCGCATTATGTCATGTAAGATACGTAGATGATTAATAACCAAAAGGATATTACCATACTTTTCTGGTAATACTAACAATCGGTTAAAGTATGAGAAATGCTTAATTAATTATCGAGAGCAAATGCATGGAGTTAAACTCGATAAATTATGTAAATAAGGTTTCGGGGACGAAACCTCTTTAAGGGGGGTAGACTTGTAACACCCCAAAAACGGGTTTGGTAATCAAACCACGTTAATATTAATGACTTGGTAAAATACCGTTAGTGGTGAAAATTTACCCGGTAAATAATAGGGTTTAAATAAATAAATCTAATATTTAATAAAAGGAGGATAAATACTTTGAGAAAGCAAAGTAGATAGAAGACCCGAGTTAACGGGACTTAAAAAAAATAAACTGAGTCATAAATTCCCCGAACCCACTAAGTTAACTAGGAATGTTTAACCTAGTTAATAAGTGGGAATATTGTTATTAGAAATAAGTAGGCTGTGACCTACTTAATAACGAACCAAACACGAGGGGTTAAAGCGGGATAACTAGAAAAGTTATTTAATTAAATCAAACACAAACACACACACACACACACACAGTGTGTGTTCTGGATCGAGCTCAGGGGGCCAAAAACCCTAATCCACATATAATCATCAAATTGAAGGATCAAATGAAGCCCAAATTCATAACCGAACGTGAATTAATGATCACCCAAACAAGAGGATCATAAGGTATGTAAAATCTTGATGTTTGGTGAAGTTGTAAGAATTTGATAATCATCCTAATCGCGAATTAGGCATGGATTAGAGAAGCTATGGCTAGATTAGTGATGTATACTTGCTTAGGAACGAAACCCTAAGTGAAAGTCATACATAACATGCTATGGATTGATGGATTTGGTGAATTAACACACTTAGATAAGTGGGTTTTGATGTTATGATGAAATAGATGATATAGATATGCTTAGAATCATCATGCATGTTAAGTAATCAGGAAATACTTAAACAATTTGCAAGTTTGAGTATTTGATCATAAGTGATAGTGGTGAATTTTGATGTTAATCTTGGTAAAAATAACTAATTATGAACTAGTTGTAAATGTGTAAAAATGTATGCACATTAGGTGTTTGTTAAAATGCCTAAATGAAAACTAAAGTGTTGAAATTAGAGTGAAAATGTGTATTTGAATAATATGGCAAGCTATATGAAATATGAAACAAGAAGAGTTTTAATGATCATGTTGATTTGAACAAATGTTATAAATCATGTGATCGAAAGTAGTTAACTTTAATAAGCTAAGTTAACTAATCATGAAGTCGAATAGTAGTTTCGACTTATGAAATAAGTGAGATGGAATAGTCGTGAATAATTATGACTAATCTAACCATCTTACAATTTACAATGATAGTTTGACGATTAACAAGCTAGGTGAAAGCTTGGGAACGAAGCGGGTCAAACGAAGCAAGAATGACGGAAAAGCATAATTTGGAAGTAAGGTAAGTATGGCTTACACTAGTCTTATATTTTAGAATATTCTCTTATCGTATTAGTTACGAATAAGATAAATACATAGTTGAGGTATGATGTTTCGGCGTGTAGACGTACGGAACAAGATAGTCGAGCATGACAAGAAACCATGTTGATGGTTTAAAAGGAGTTAAATCGGTAATTCGATCATTTTATGACAAATGGAAAATGAACTTTTTAATGGTTACCTTATAGGGTAAACCAAAACAAACAATAAGGGTAAAACGGTAAATTGGTCACGCGTCGACCATAACTATTGGTTTTAAATGACACTTATGAAGTAAGCCTTAATAGGCCGAAAAGTGTTAAGAAATGAATTATAAGTAAAACGACCGCACGATGTAAATCGGAGCGAGTCATATAGTCGAGATGAAAATACATGTCAACTCGCTAATATAATCGGTCATCTAGACCAAACGGGTCAAAGGGTGAAGATACCACCTTTTGATAATAGCGACTAATGATTCTTGTCGAGTTATTTGATTTCAGGAATAAATGTAGAAATGATATTTGCATCGCTATAATTTAGCGAATATTATAGCAAGGCATTAAAACAGGTCAATACATTGACCCGAGCCAAGTATGTGTAATAGAGTAATTATTCATTTAGAACGTAAGGTTCAAGGAGCAATAAATGAAGTCTTAGATAGACAATGGGTTACTTAAATTGGTAAACCGAATGTTTTAAAAGAGGGTCGTGGCGTTTCGAAAAGCATAATGACTTTTCGAACAAGATCATAACTCAAAAGAAGAATTATGGGTCAAACATGCTCTCGAAAGACCTTGTCGTAATTGAAAGACTAAAAAGGGCCAAAACGCCCTTGTTAGCTAATTCGAACAAACAACATTTAAAGGTTGTTTGGAAACGAGTTTTATGATTAGGTAAATACTTAGAATAAGTATAGAAGCTGAAAGAGATATTATATTAGTCAAATGGCACTAATTGAGTTTTTGCCGTAAAATAATGATTCGAGAGGTAAAATATGGTTTATATAGATCACCACATTAAACCCACCACAAATACAGTTGTGGTGGGAGATTATAGGATAAGAAATGTGGTGATGGAATGCTAAAAGCAATCGAAAGCGATTTTAGGCTCGAAAGTGCTTAAATACCCTTAACGGGTCAAAATAAGCATACGAGCGAAAATGGGTTTAAATTGTGTAATAAACCGGTGATTAGAACCTAAAATGGTAGATAACATTAATTTGAAGAAGTGTATGTGATATAGGAATCAAACAAATATGTTGGTTTGATAAAATGCATAAACGGGTAAAATTCGATAAAAAGGTAACGATTCGAAGGCTTAGAAGTCTGAATTTTTTTTATGTTGGATGTTGGATTTTAACTCCATATGATGGAGAATTAAATTACGGACGCGTAGGAAAAAGAATCGGGTAAAACGGATTAAAAACGAGAGAGTTATGCTCGTTTCCGTGAAATCGGGTCATGCTGGGAATTTGCAGCAACATAATATGAACATTCTGCCAAAAGGGGGCTAGGTGGGGCGTCTAGCCCCTAGGCGTGACGCCTAGCCCCCCCTGAACCTGAAAAATGTTTAATTTTGTTTGTTTGACCCATATAACTTGTTTAAACTTGTTATTTAACTATCAAAACTAACTTTTAAGTTGGTTTTGATCATAGGTGATTGCCAAGAGTGCCCGGATGAAGATCAAGCTAGAAGAAGAACCGAACACGATAAAGTTAAAAGCTTCCGCGTGACGTTTCGTCGTATCTTTTAAACGACGAATTCAATTACATTAAGTTGTTCATTAACTTTTAAATTGTAAAAGTTTTAGTAAACTCGTATTGTCATACTACGTGTAATCGTATAAACATGTATATTTATGAAATTTATATAAAATATTGTATTAATCTAGCAAGGGTGTTACAAGTTGGTAATCAGAGCTCATGGTTAAAGAATAAAGTGTGTTCGGTTTGAGGCTTGATCGCAAATCCAATAAGTACATGTATGTTAATAAGTTTAGTATGCTAAAGTTTTGTAAACAACACATAAGGCTATCGTGTAATATACGATACCTCTATTGAATAATAGATATAGTTAACAAAATTACGTGCGTTAACACGTATAGTAGAAAAGCCTTGTATTATGATACGGGCATTTAGTAAAGTTGACATTACTAACTTTTATGAATGTTCTAATTGGAGGAAACTCGCATTTGAAGATGACAAGGGTTGAACAAATTACGGATATGATAGAGGAACGGTCCGAAGTATGACAAGAGGAGCATGCTCACCAAGGACTAAATCGCGTAACGGTCGCGAACAAGGCTAATGGCAAGAGAAGCCCGTTAGGGCAAACATTACCAGGTGTACATTTTAAATTTAACTGCACAAATAGTAATATGCAACAAATAAGTAGAAATTGAAAGTTGCATATGTAGATTAAAACTTGGAAAAACCCGAATAGAAAATGTATTCGGGATATTGTTTCCAAGAGAAACAAATAGAGGCATTACTTACATAGGGCGTGATGTGAAAACTACAAAAAGGTCATGCATGTCATGTGTTAATCGCTTACTCTGGCCAAGTAAGTAGTGGCATATGATGACATGAACTTCTTATAGCGGACACGTTTACATCCGATGTAGTAAGGACGGGGTTAAAGGGACAAATTAAAAAGTACCCAAATGAATCAGATAAGCAGAATATTTGATCATAATGTAAACGCACAGCCGAGTGACGGAAGCGTATTATATTAGGATAATGAGCCCGAGGGAAGGGGCAAAGAAACATGTAAAATGATTAAGATATGCACTGGGAGGGGTTGTACTTACAATCGAACCCGGAAAATGCGAATATGTCTCTAAGCGGGTCGTTTTTTGTAAAACGTCAAACTCGAGGACTAAGTCGGAATATAAAAATGAAGCAAGGTCTTAATGCATACCGGGAGGGTTGCAATAATAACGACTTCAGTAAAACACCAGGTTGATGGGTAAGAATTTAACGCATGCGTAGACCGAGAGACGGGGACTCGGATGGAAAGTTAAAAGACTCGGGTTTTGAGTCATAACTAAAAGATGACAAGATAATGTAAATAGAAATTTTGAATAAATTATGTTCAACTATTTTAAAGTTGAACGGGTCGAATATAATGTCATGCCGAACGGCATGAGTAAACGCAAGCGGGATAAAGGTAGCGTTAAAAGCAAAAGAATAATGATCCCGGTAATGGGACATAATCAAATACGAGTATATGTAAACTGGATAATTGTTGATACATATTTTGTGGATACGGCTCGGCTCGGTTCGACTCGGCTACGAAGTGAAGGCCGTAGTCAAGACAACCTCCTGTCTTGACTCGTTATGCGATTGACTTCGTAACGTTCGATGTAAATGCGACTGCGTGTGTGCAGTATGCATTTTAGATTATTATTTAGTATGGTTTATGTTGTCTGTTAGTTGTTTGGCCCATCATATAAAGTCCAAGCCCATAACAAATGGTGAAATCCCTTGGGCCCAACATGAATACAACGAAAACCAAGCTTTGGATGAAATCCCTTTTGGTGAAAATCAAATGGGATGAAAACCAATGGATGAAAACCAAATAGGACGAAATCACCTGATTTCGTCCAGTTCTTGTTTTCGTCAACTTGTGTACTATATAAACACAGACATAGAACAGAAACACTAGAGAAGTCTGAATAGATTTCACTGAGCGAACACATTGTAACACACACACTGAGAGTTTACAGAGACCATTTGTAAACACCGTATTGTAACCGTTTTCTAGCATTAATACATTGAGTGTTAATTGTTGAATATTGTGTCTTACGTGTTCGTAACTTGGTTTAACTTACCCGTTTGGATTCCGCACTTTCGGGTTTGTCGGAAAACAGGGAATAGAGGTTACTCGATCCTCCGGGTTGACCTACAATAATGGTGAGCATAAGATAAACCGACGCATAAATGACTTGAGAAGTCATAAAGTTGGAAAATTGTCTGAAAGGAAACGAATGCAGCCTTAGACTACGGTCAAGGTCAAAGAAAATACCAAGGCGAAAATAAATGATCTTAAACAAAAACAGGATGCCTTGATACCAAACATGTATTTTAAGAATGACATGAGTAAGGAATGATCTACGGGATCAACCTAACCTTTGTGGTTATAAACAATGGAAAAGTCTACGAGACTAAAACGACCCACAAGTCATGACTAGAAAGAAATAGATTATAAGGACCTCGCCTTAAAGAGGTGAAAGTCTAATAAAATAGCCCATAGACTAAGTAATAAAACCTACGGGTTAATTAGACAAAGCGAGGGAATAAATGGAGAATCCTCGCATAAAACAAAGACTGAAAAAGAATAAATTTTGGACTGTCAATATCCCGGTATAGATAATTGACAAAGGTTAAAGAGAAGACGCTAAACTAAAACTTCGGTTTTGGTAAGAAATAACGTTTCTACAAAAATGAATTATGATAGACGTATAAACGGTAAACATGAAAGATATAAGTCTTGACAAGGATAGGTGCAAGACGATATACCGGAAAAGTGATAATTCTGAAAATAGAAAGTTGATGTAAAATTTGGCATGACGTGACATGATCACGGTCAAGAAGTGTAATGTGAAATATAATCACATTGGAGCCGAGTGATGAATATTAGAGCCGAGCGATGAATATTGCTAAGTTAATTAAACTAGTGGAAATAACGAGATTACGTTATTTCAAGTCGCATTATGTCATGTAAGATACGTAGATGATTAATAACCAAAAGGATATTACCATACTTTTCTGGTAATACTAACAATCGGTTAAAGTATGAGAAATGCTTAATTAATTATCGAGAGCAAATGCATGGAGTTAAACTCGATAAATTATGTAAATAAGGTTTCGGGGACGAAACCTCTTTAAGGGGGGTAGACTTGTAACACCCCAAAAACGGGTTTGGTAATCAAACCACGTTAATATTAATGACTTGGTAAAATACCGTTAGTGGTGAAAATTTACCCGGTAAATAATAGGGTTTAAATAAATAAATCTAATATTTAATAAAAGGAGGATAAATACTTTGAGAAAGCAAAGTAGATAGAAGACCCGAATTAACGGGACTTAAAAAAAAATAAACTGAGTCATAAATTCCCCGAACCCACTAAGTTAACTAGGAATGTTTAACCTAGTTAATAAGTGGGAATATTGTTATTAGAAATAAGTAGGCTGTGACCTACTTAATAACGAACCAAACACGGGGGGTTAAAGCGGGATAACTAGAAAAGTTATTTAATTAAATCAAACACAAACACACACACACACACACACAGTGTGTGTTCTGGATCGAGCTCAGGGGGCTCCCATGGAGCCAAAAACCCTAATCCACATATAATAATCAAATTGAAGGATCAAATGAAGCCCAAATTCATAACCGAACGTGAATTAATGATCACCCGAACAAGAGGATCATACGGTATGTAAAATCTTGATGTTTGGTGAAGTTGTAAGAATTTGATAATCATCCTAATCGCGAATTAGGCATGGATTAGAGAAGCTATGGCTAGATTAGTGATGTATACTTGCTTAGGAACGAAACCCTAAGTGAAAATCATACATAACATGCTATGGATTGATGGATTTGGTGAATTAACACACTTAGATAAGTGGGTTTTGATGTTATGATGAAATAGATGATATAGATATGCTTAGAATCATCATGCGTGTTAAGTAATCAGGAAATACTTAAACAATTTGCAAGTTTGAGTATTTGATCATAAGTGATAGTGGTGAATTTTGATGTTAATCTTGGTAAAAATAACTAATTATGAACTAGTTGTAAATGTGTAAAAATGTATGCACATTAGGTGTTTGTTAAAATGCCTAAATGAAAACTAAAGTGTTGAAATTAGAGTGAAAATGTGTATTTGAATAATATGGCAAGTTATATGAAATATGAAACAAGAAGAGTTTTAATGATCATGTTGATTTGAACTAATGTTATAAATCATGTGACCGAAGGTTGAGACCAAAGGAGCTCTTTTCAAGAAGAAAAACAATGATGTTAAATTTGTAGCATCCAAGGGTACTGATAAAATTGAGACTTTTGAAAACAAATCAAACACCAATTTTATCCAACAAGTCAAGATTTTAAAACGTAACAGCCAAAACAATTACACTCAACATACAAACGGGTGTGATGAAAAAGCAAGTACCTCAGGGTCTACAGGTTCAACACGTGAAAGTCGAACCAGTTCTCCTAAGATTGTTGAAAGGAGAACTTGTTTCAAATGTGGGAAGGTTGGGCACATCATTAAAGACTGCACAAACTCGCCCAAACCTAATTTTGTTGAAAGAGCCCCCTCTGAACAAGGTCACTCACAACGTCGTCTTGTTTCTCCAAAACATGATAAACGCACTGTTAAAGAACAAGAAACAAAACAACGACGTCAAAACGTCAAAGAAGTTGAAAAGGCGTTAAAACCGGAGGTTGTCCAAACAAAGTCTGTTAAGTTAGAAATTAAAAATGAAAAACAAAAACAGATTTGGAAACCAAAATCGGTAACTGTTTCAGGGGAAGCTCAATCCATTCCAAATCATCAGGAAATCGAAGTCACAATCCTCGATGATGAAGGACGACCCAAGTCTGTTAAGGCTTGGGTCCCCCTCTCCATCTAATCTCTGAGTGAGTGTGCAGGATGTTCCAGGAGGAACTATCGATAGTCATTGGATTGTTGATAGTGGAGTGTCCATGCACAAGATCGGCGACAAAAGAAATTGTTGCCTTTGGTGGAGAGAAAAAGAAAAGAAGACAGAATTGTCTGTCGAAAGAGCTTGAAAGCTTCGACAAAATGAAAAATCATTTCAAAGTTTGATTGTTAAAGGCTTTGATCGGGTTCCCAGGGTAGATTCAAATCAAGATGTACGCACCTGCAGCACGTCTGATGTTCAAATTCAACAAGATGAACGTGCAGTGTACATTTCTTCACGGTGTGATTGAAGAAAATGTGTTTGTTGAACAAACCAACCGGGTGTGCGGATGCCTTGGCATGGATTGAACAACCGCACACTACTTCTCAAAGAGAAAGACCTTCGCTGGTGCAATATGGAAGACCAGCCGGACCCAAAGGTTTATGATCTTGTTGCTGTGAAGAGATTTCTCAGTAGCTACAAAATCGACTTTGAAATCCACAACGGGTGGATATCCAGTTTGGGAGAGCACTCAGATTCCTTGCAATGCACGAAGCAGTTGCAGGATACGGTTTTAAATTTCTAATCTCTCCTATACTTGTCGATATTTAAGCTGCTTTATGAATTATTATCCTCTCGTACAGCACTCTTTGACCAGACACGTTGATCTCGAATATCACCTCACACGTGATTGTTTCACTATGAAACTCGTCAATGTTGTCGTGGTCCGCACCGCTTACCGACGTGCCAACTAATTTTTCCAAAATTTGATAAATCATTTTTGATTAACTTATTTTTGGTAAACGGCATTGAGGTAAAACATGAGTTAACCGACATCGGAAAATCATTTTTTTTGTAAATACCTTTGAGTTTTTAAAATTTATCATAGTTTGTTGATTTTAGAGGGAGTAAATCCAAAATTTGAAAAATTCAAAAACATCGAAAAATTTCAAAATCCAAAAACTTTGGAAAAAAAAATGAGTTTCCTGGCGAGAAAAAGAGAAAATGATAGTACATCAGTGGTCTATCTAAACTTCTTTAAACTGAAATGCAAAATGAAAAATGTTAAGCAGCTCTATATAAGATGTATCGGTAGGCTCACAATCATTTTAAAGTGTGCAGGGTGATATAAATCTTAAATCGACTGAAGACCAGGTGGGAACCGCACATTGGCATATGGTCTTAGTACCGAAATTTCGTTTGAGAGATTGCCGAGGTTCTGAGATATTCGGTCTTTATGCTGTTTATCATTTGGGTATCATGGTTGTTTCTTTTACCGAAACAAAACGGAGACGAAGTCTAGATCTTCCATGATACTATACATACGTGTACATATTGCATTCGACCTCAATAAGTGATCAACAATCACATGTCCAAACAAATAAGTGATAAATTATCACAGATTCTTTGCGGGAGTCAAGTTCGTCTCTTTGCTGTACGAAAGTACTGACCTGTTCACGGACTTGCTCCTGTGCCCTCATGCATCTGAAAATCAAGTTCCTCATCAATAAGTGATTCTTTCACATAGGGCTTGTTTTCAAATCAAAATAAGTGAGTTTCTCACATCTTTTATACGGTCAAACGGATGATAAGCGGTATACTCACCGGTAAGATGAACTCTCGTGCATACCTTGATACGGGAATGTGTCGTATGTGGATGAACACCGGTCGGTAAGTATAAATCATACCTTAACGTATCCCCTCGCCACGATTACATCTGATAAGTTGAGCTTATGTGGACAACAATACCGATAATTGTTATAGGATGCTTATCTAAATGTTATCTAATTGAACAAAAAGAGCGTTTTGGCGTGACCGTACACTGATATGATTCTCTTACCCTCGAAACTCGCAAAAAGAATGTCTGTAAATATTTGTTTACTGCTTTCAGTTTCTGCATCTTTGTATATATTTATTTATTGCTTTCCGTCTTTACATTTGAAAAATAAAAATTCCAAAAAGATTTTAGGTGTGTTTTAATATAAACTTTATAAAAGCTAAAAAGATTTTGCTTCTAGTTTATTTTTTTATTGACCGATGTTGGAACTCGAGTCTATCCTACCCAAAATCCTGATTGTAAGCCGGAAAACAATTGCATCTTCATAAAAAGTCGAAGTTAACAAGTTTTGAAAGTTAAAGGATTAAAACTGATCATTTTTTAAACTTTCAATCTGTTGTCGGTCGGTAGTTGATTGAGATTTGATCTCATATGTGTCGTTTGTTTAATTTGTCTATATTCCAAGCGGTTGTTCTCATTACGTGTTTAGCTTTCTTGTATGTGCAGATGCGACATCAGAATCAGCTAAAGGCGAAGAGAACGAGTCAGATGACAAGCCGTAAAGTGAAGACACGACGTTGATGCAATCAGAAGATCAAGATGATCGGGTTATAGTTGATCTCTCATCAACACCTCAAGGATCTAAAGTTTTGAAGTTCAAAAGATTCACGAGCATCATTCAAGGGGGAGTTTGTTGATACACTCCCTGATTGTGTCACGTGAAGACTTTGAAGATCCTTTCCGAGAATGAATGCACCATCAACAGATGGAGAACGAGATTACGAACCTCGCGAGCAGCATCCAAGGGGGAGTTTGTTGATACATATTTTGTGGATACGGCTCGGCTCGGTTCGACTCGGCTACGAAGTGAAGGCCGTAGTCAAGACAACCTCCTGTCTTGACTCGTTATGCGATTGACTTCGTAACGTTCGATGTAAATGCGACTGCGTGTGTGCAGTATGCATTTTAGATTATTATTTAGTATGGTTTATGTTGTCTGTTAGTTGTTTGGCCCATCATATAAAGTCCAAGCCCATAACAAATGGTGAAATCCCTTGGGCCCAACATGAATACAACGAAAACCAAGCTTTGGATGAAATCCCTTTTGGTGAAAACCAAATGGGATGAAAACCAAATGGATGAAAACCAAATAGGACGAAATCACCTGATTTCGTCCAGTTCTTGTTATCGTCAACTTGTGTACTATATAAACACAGACATAGAACAGAAACACTAGAGAAGTCTGAATAGATTTCACTGAGCGAACACATTGTAACACACACACTGAGAGTTTACAGAGACCATTTGTAAACACCGTATTGTAACCGTTTTCTAGCATTAATACATTGAGTGTTAATTGTTGAATATTGTGTCTTACGTGTTCGTAACTTGGTTTAACTTACCCGTTTGGATTCCGCACTTTCGGGTTTGTCGGAAAACAGGGAATAGAGGTTACTCGATCCTCCGGGTGGACCTACAATAATGGTGAGCATAAGATAAACCGACGCATAAATGACTTGAGAAGTCATAAAGTCGGAAAATTGTCTGAAAGGAAACGAATGCAGCCTTAGACTACGGTCAAGGTCAAAGAAAATACCAAGGCGAAAATAAATGATCTTAAACAAAAACAGGATGCCTTGATACCAAACATGTATTTTAAGAATGACATGAGTAAGGAATGATCTACGGGATCAACCTAACCTTTGTGGTTATAAACAATGGAAAAGTCTACGAGACTAAAACGACCCACAAGTCATGACTAGAAAGAAATACATTATAAGGACCTCGCCTTAAAGAGGTGAAAGTCTAATAAAATAGCCCATAGACTAAGTAATAAAACCTACGGGTTAATTAGACAAAGCGAGGGAATAAATGGAGAATCCTCGCATAAAACAAAGACTGAAAAAGAATAAATTTTGGACTGTCAATATCCCGGTATAGATAATTGACAAAGGTTAAAGAGAAGATGCTAAACTAAAACTTCGGTTTTGGTAAGAAATAACGTTTCTACAAAAATGAATTATGATAGACGTATAAACGGTAAACATGAAAGATATAAGTCTTGACAAGGATAGGTGCAAGACGATATACCGGAAAAGTGATAATTCTGAAAATAGAAAGTTGATGTAAAATTTGGCATGACGTGACATGATCACGGTCAAGAAGTGTAATGTGAAATATAATCACATTAGAGCCGAGTGATGAATATTAGAGCCGAGCGATGAATATTGCTAAGTTAATTAAACTAGTGGAAATAACGAGATTACGTTATTTCAAGTCGCATTATGTCATGTAAGATACGTAGATGATTAATAACCAAAAGGATATTACCATACTTTTCTGGTAATACTAACAATCGGTTAAAGTATGAGAAATGCTTAATTAATTATCGAGAGCAAATGCATGGAGTTAAACTCGATAAATTATGTAAATAAGGTTTCGGGGACGAAACCTCTTTAAGGGGGGTAGACTTGTAACACCCCAAAAACGGGTTTGGTAATCAAACCACGTTAATATTAATGACTTGGTAAAATACCGTTAGTGGTGAAAATTTACCCGGTAAATAATAGGGTTTAAATAAATAAATCTAATATTTAATAAAAGGAGGATAAATACTTTGAGAAAGCAAAGTAGATAGAAGACCCGAATTAACGGGACTTAAAAAAAAATAAACTGAGTCATAAATTCCCCGAACCCACTAAGTTAACTAGGAATGTTTAACCTAGTTAATAAGTGGGAATATTGTTATTAGAAATAAGTAGGCTGTGACCTACTTAATAACAAACCAAACACGGGGGGTTAAAGCGGGATAACTAGAAAAGTTATTTAATTAAATCAAACATAAACACACACACACACACACAGTGTGTGTTCTGGATCGAGCTCAGGGGGCTCCCATGGAGCCAAAAACCCTAATCCACATATAATAATCAAATTGAAGGATCAAATGAAGCCCAAATTCATAACCGAACGTGAATTAATGATCACCCGAACAAGAGGATCATACGGTATGTAAAATCTTGATGTTTGGTGAAGTTGTAAGAATTTGATAATCATCCTAATCGCGAATTAGGCATGGATTAGAGAAGCTATGGCTAGATTAGTGATGCATACTTGCTTAGGAACGAAACCCTAAGTGAAAATCATACATAACATGCTATGGATTGATGGATTTGGTGAATTAACACACTTAGATAAGTGGGTTTTGATGTTATGATGAAATAGATGATATAGATATGCTTAGAATCATCATGCGTGTTAAGTAATCAGGAAATACTTAAACAATTTGCAAGTTTGAGTATTTGATCATAAGTGATAGTGGTGAATTTTGATGTTAATCTTGGTAAAAATAACTAATTATGAACTAGTTGTAAATGTGTAAAAATGTATGCACATTAGGTGTTTGTTAAAATGCCTAAATGAAAACTAAAGTGTTGAAATTAGAGTGAAAATGTGTATTTGAATAATATGGCAAGTTATATGAAATATGAAACAAGAAGAGTTTTAATGATCATGTTGATTTGAACTAATGTTATAAATCATGTGATCGAAAGTAGTTAACTTTAATAAGCTAAGTTAACTAATCATGAAGTCGAATAGTAGTTTCGACTTATGAAATAAGTGAGATGGAATAGTCGTGAATAATTATGACTAATCTAACCATCTTACAATTTACATTGATAGTTTGACGATTAACAAGCTAGGTGAAAGCTTGGGAACGAAGCGGGTCAAACGAAGCAAGAATGACGGAAAAGCATAATTTGGAAGTAAGGTAAGTATGGCTTACACTAGTCTTATATTTTAGAATATTCTCTTATCGTATTAGTTACGAATAAGATAAATACATAGTTGAGGTATGATGTTTCGGCGTGTAGACGTACGGAACAAGATAGTCGAGCATGACAAGAAACCATGTTGATGGTTTAAAAGGAGTTAAATCGGTAATTCGATCATTTTATGACAAATGGAAAATGAACTTTTTAATGGTTACCTTATAGGGTAAACCAAAACAAACAATAAGGGTAAAACGGTAAATTGGTCACGCGTCGACCATAACTATTGGTTTTAAATGACACTTATGAAGTAAGCCTTAATAGGCCGAAAAGTGTTAAGAAATGAATTATAAGTAAAATGACCGCACGATGTAAATCGGAGCGAGTCATATAGTCGAGATGAAAATACATGTCAACTCGCTAATATAATCGGTCATCTAGACCAAACGGGTCAAAGGGTGAAGATACCACCTTTTGATAATAGCGACTAATGATTCTTGTCGAGTTATATGATTTCAGGAATAAATGTAGAAATGATATTTGCATCGCTATTATTTAGCGAATATTATAGCAAGGCATTAAAACAGGTCAATACATTGACCCGAGCCAGGTATGTGTAATAGAGTAATTATTCATTTAGAACGTAAGGTTCAAGGATCATTAAATGAAGTCTTAGATAGACAATGGGTTACTTAAATGGGTAAACCGAATGTTTTAAAAGAGGGTCGTGGCGTTTCGAAAAGCATAATGACTTTTCATACAAGATCATAACTCAAAAGAAGAATTATGGGTCAAACATGCTCTCGAAAGACCTTGTCGTAATTGAAAGACTAAAAAGGACCAAAACGCCCTTGTTAGCTAATTCGAACAAACAACCTTTAAAGGTTGTTTGGAAACGAGTTTTATGATTAGGTAAATATTTAGAATAAGTATAGAAGATGAAAGAGATATTATATTAGTCAAATGGCACTAATTGAGTTTTTGCCGTAAAATAATGATTCGAGAGGTAAACTTTGGTTTATATAGATCACCACATTAAACCCACCATAAATACAGTTGTGGTGGGAGATTATAGGATAAGAAATGTGGTGATGGAATGCTAAAAGCAATCGAAAGCGATTTTAGGCTCGAAAGTGCTTAAATACCCTTAACGGGTCAAAATAAGCATACGAACGAAAATGGGTTTAAATTGTGTAATAAACCGGTGATTAGAACCTAAAATGGTAGATAACATTAATTTGAAGAAGTGTATGTGATATAGGAATCAAACAAATATGTTGGTTTGATAAAATGCATAAACGGGTAAAATTTGATAAAAAGGTAACGAGTCGAAGGCTTAGAAATCTCAATTTTTTTTATGTTGGATGTTGGATTTTAACTCCATATGATGGAGAATTAAATTACGGACGCGTAGGAAAAAGAATCGGGTAAACCAGATTAAAAACGAGAGAGTTATGCTCGTTTCCGTGAAATCGGGTCATGCTGGGAATTTGTAGCAACATAATATGAACATTCTGCCAAAAAGGGGGCTAGGTGGGGCGTCTAGCCCCTAGGCGTCACGCCTAGCCCCCCCTGAACCTGAAAAATGTTTAATTTT
This sequence comes from Helianthus tuberosus, assembly GCA_030545235.1. Lineage (NCBI taxonomy): Eukaryota > Viridiplantae > Streptophyta > Magnoliopsida > Asterales > Asteraceae > Helianthus > Helianthus tuberosus. The sequence goes on along the minus strand of JARYGA010026917.1, from coordinate 101,221 downwards.
GTTTGTTTGACCCATATAACTTGTTTAAACTTGTTACTTAACTATCAAAACTAACTTTTAAGTTGGTTTTGATCATAGGTGATTGCCAAGAGTGCCCGGATGAAGATCAAGCTCGAAGATGAACCGAACACGATAAAGTTAAAAGCTTCCGCGTGACGTTTCGTCGTATCTTTTAAACGATGAATTCAATTACATTAAGTTGTTCATTAACTTTTAAATTGTAAAAGTTTTAGTAAACTCGTATTGTCATACTACGTGTAATCGTATAAACATGTATTTTTATGAAATTTATATAAAATATTGTATTAATCTAGCAAGGGTGTTACATACAGGTTTTTCACCCTATACATGACCGGACTTTTTACCTGAACCTTGAACATAAAAGGAAGCTTAAAGAGGAATTTGGTATTTCGTTAACAAGCTTGTTTGTGATTGCTTGTAATGTAACAAATTCATCAATCCTTTTTATGCTGATTAGGAATCGAACCATGGACCTTCAAACAAAAACTCGGTGATGTGGTTTTTATACCAGCTGGTTGTCCTTACCAAGTTAGAAACTTGAAGGTCAGCGTATAGATATCACTGGTTGTAGGTCCCTCTCGAGGATGAGATAAAACCTTATCCTTGTTATATCAAACACACTAGCGAGTGCGGAATCCAAGCTAGCATGCAACCGAGACTTTATGCGAGAACAAGCACAAACACAACACACAACATTCAACGATTAACACCACTTGTATTAATGCGTATGAAAGGTTCGGTTACAAGCCCAATGTTCACAGATGTATTCTGCAAACTCTCAAAGTTCTCTCGTGTATGTGCTCTCCTCTCTCGTCTATCTCTGTCTCCCTAAGTGAACACAACACACGGGTATTTATACCCGACACAGCAGGTCTGGTCGAAGGATCAGACAGATTGATCGAAAGATCATCTGTCGACCAGAAAGCCATCGAAAGATTCACAAATACCTCGAAGGATGATATCCTTCGAGATATCCTTCGAGTTCATCCATCGAAGGTTTATGTTTCGAACTCATCTATCGAATGTTCATCTTTCGAGCTCATCGAAGGATATAAAGCAATCCTTCGATGACACATCCTTCGACACAACCAGCTTACAACATTTTTCTAACTGTTTGGTCAAGTCAAACCAGGAGGATGGTTGACTTGGTCAAACTTACATCAACCTTACATTAAAGACATCGTTTTGTATCATGACGAAATACAGACAAAGTACAGACACAAGTGCACCAACAAACTCCCCCTTGGCTGTAGCTTTGTCTCGATCTTCGTGTCTTCAAGTCTTCAAGGCCGAGTCGAACCGAGCCGAGTCGCGTCCACACAAAGTGTATCAACAAACTCCCCCTTGGACGCTACTCGTGATGGTTCGTCTTCTGTGACTTTCATGTCGGAGGATCTTCAAAGTCTTCACGCGTCGTAAGTAGAAAGTGTATCAACAAACTCCCCATTTAACTTAGGTAGTGTGTCAATAAACTCCCCCTTAGATTGAACTCTCCATTGAGTCATGCTCGTGAATCTTTTGACTTGTCAATTCTTCAGATCCTTGTGGTGTTGATGAAGGGACTGCGGCAACTCGATCATTTTATCCTTTGAGTGCCTCCACTTCGTGTCTTCATTCCAAAGCTTTTCATCGAACATGTTCTCCTCGCCTTTAGCATCTGCACATGCAAGAAAGCTAAACGCATAATGAGAACAACTGCTTGGAATATAGTTAACATTTAAACAAAAGACACATATGAGATCAAATCTCAATCAAACACCAACCGACAACAGTTTGAAAGTTTAGAAAATGTACAATTTTAATCCTTTAACTTTCAAAATGTGTTAACTTCGACCATTTATGAAGATGCAATTGTTTTCCAGCTTACGATCAGGATTTTGGGTAGGATAGACTCGAGCTCCAACATCGGTCAATCAAAAATAAACTAGAAGAAAAATCTTTTTGGATTTTATAAAGTTTAAATTAAAACACACCTAAAATCTTTTTGAAATTTTCATTTTTCAAATGTAAAGACGGAAAGCAATGAATAAATATATACAAAGATGCATAAACAGGAAACATTAAATAAATATTTACAGACATTCTTTTTGCGAGTTTCGAGGGTAAGAGAATCATATCAGTGTACGGTCATGCCAAAACGCTCTTGTTTTTCAATTAGTTAACATTTAGATAAGCATCCTATAACAATTATCGGTATTGTTGTCCACATAAGCTCAACTTATCAGATGTAATCATGGCGAGGGGATACGTTAAGGTATGATTTATACTTACCGACAGGTGTTCATCCACATCACGACACATTCCCGTATCAAGGTATGCACGAGGGTTCATCTTACCGGTGAGTATACCAATTATCATCTGTTTGACCGTATATGATGTGAGATTCTCACTTATTTTGATTGAAAACAAGCCCTATGTGATAGAATCACTTATTTATGAGGAACTTGAGTTTCAGATGCATGAGGGCACAGGAGCAAGTCCATGAACAGGTCAGTACTTTCGTACAGCAGAGAGACGAACTTGACTCCCGGAAGAATGTGATATTTTATCACTTATTTGATTTGGACATGTGATTGTTGATCACTTATTGAGGTCGAATGCAATATGTACACGTAAGTATGGTATCATGGAAGATCTAGACTTTGTCTTTTATAGAAACAACCATGATACCCAGATGATAAGCAGCATAAAGACCGAATATCTCAGAACCTCGGCAATCTCTCAAACAAAATTTCGGTACTAAGACCATATGCCAATGAATGGTTCCCACCCAGTCTTCAGTCAGATTTAAGTTTATATCACCCTGCACACTTTAAAATGATTGTGAGCCTACCGATACATCTTATATAGAGCTGCTTATCGTTTTTCAGTTTAGGTTTAAAGAGGTTTCAACAGACCACTGATTTACTATCATTTTCTCTTTTTCTCGCCAGGAAACTCATTTTTGTTTTACTATTGTTTTTGTGTTTTTGAAATTTTTCATGTTTTTGGATTTTCAAATTTTGGATTTACTCCCCCTAAAATCAACAAACTAAGATAAAATTTAAAAAACACAAAGATATATACAAAAACGATTTTCCGATGTCGGTTAACTCATGTTTTACCTCAATGCCGTTTACCAAAATTAATTTTAATCTGAAAAGATTTATCGAATTTCGGGAAAATCAGTTGGTATGTCGGTTTGCGGTGCGGACCATGACAGCATTGTCTGGCCAAAGAGTGCTACAAGAGGATAACAATTCATAAAGCAGCTTAAAGATCGACAAGTATAGGAGAGATTAGAAATTTAAAACCGTATCCTGCAACTGCATCGTGCATTGCAAGGAATCTGAGTGATCTCCCAAACTGGATATCCACCCGGTGTGGATTTCAGGGTCGATTCTTTGTAGCTACTGAGAAGTCTCTTGACAGCAACAAGATCATAAACCTTTGGGTCCTGCTGGTCTTCCACATTGCACCAGCGAAGGTTTTTGTCTTTCTCTTGTGAAGTAGTGTGCGGTTGTTCAACTCATGCCAAGGCATCGGCACACCCGGTTGGTTTGTTCAACGAACACATTTTCATTAATCACACCGCAAAGAAATGTACGCTGCACGTTCATCTTGTAGATTGTTGGTCTTCAGACGTGCTGCAGGTGCGTACATTTTAATTTGAATCTATCCCGGGGACCCGATCAAAGCCTTGAACATTCACATTTTGAAATGATTTTCATTTTGTCGAAGCTTTTCGATCTCTTTCAACAGACATTTCTGATTCCCTTTACTTTTTCTCTCCATCAAAGGCAGCAATTTCTTCTGTTGCCTATTTTGTGCAAGGATGCTCCACTATCAACAATCTTACGACTATTGAAAGTTCCTCCTGGAATATCCTACTCACTCACTCAAAAATTAGTTGGAGAGAGGGACCCAAGCCTTTGTGGACTTGGGTCGTCCTTGATCATCAAGGAAAGTGATCTCAATCACTTGATGATTAGGAAAAAGAACCTGTGGTGCTCCCCCTGACTGAATTACCTGTTTTTGTTTCCAAGCTGTTTGTCCTTTACCAGTATTAGTATTAATTGTTTTAGCATTTACTGGTTTTACAGTTTTAGGTTTTGCTTGAACAGGTTTTTCTTCTTTGACCTCTGATTTTAAGGCCTTTTCAATTACCTTTTGATTCTTTTGTTTTAACTTCTTTTCCTTTTCTTTCAAGACACGTGGGTCTTGTTTCGGGGAAAATGATCGTTTTTGGTAATTGGTTTCTTGGGAAGCACTTGTTTTTGCCTTCAACTCTTGCAGGTATGGGCAGTATCTTACAATATGCCCAATTGTGCCACACTCAAAACACATTCTCCACTCTACAAACCTCGGAGAAACATGTTGATGATCAGACGGAGAACCAGACAATGAACTTTGTGATCTAGACGTGCTTGGACCTAAATCACCTCCGTTGGTGTGTTGGGTGTAGTTATTCTGATCATTTCGTTTTAAAATTCTAACTTGTTTTACAAAATCAATGTTAGATTTATCCTGAAATGTTTCAAGTTTATCTGAACCCGTGGATCCAACAAAGTTCACTTTTGGTTCTCTTTTCTTAACAGGAGCTCTTTTGTTTTGCACCCATTGTTGTTGAACCTTAGGTGCTTGAACATTCTTGTTCTGAGCCTTCTTTCCCGGTACCTTACCTTTTCCGGAATTGACTTGTTGTTTTCGCTCAACTTGTAGTTTTTGGTTTCCGTATTGTTTTCTAATTTGTTCACACGGAATTGGATCACATTGAGTGACGGTAACTTTGCCACTTTTGTTCCCCAAAAACTTATCAGTGCATCCTTCAAAAATTTGCTCAATTAAATCTTGATTTACATTTTTAATTGGAAAATCTTTGTTAGAGTAGATTTTGCTATCTCCTTTGAGCGTGTACAACAAGTTACTCCCTTCAAAACTTGATACAATCGACTCCATTTCTTTTGACATTTCAGTCTTACTCGGTTTCACTGGTGGATCACACAGGATGTGATTCTCGATTGGAATATCTGTGGTAACCGAGTTAGACTGTTGGTTCACAATTTCATCAGATTCATCATCCGAAGAATCAGCATCCTCAACAACGGGAGGACTCTGTTCCTTAACACATGATGAATCTGTCACACTTTTCTCAGATTCTGATTGACCCGAGGATGATGTATCAGTTGTGAACCCGAGGCCTGCTGCAAAGTCATCTAGACCGAGTGGCACAGTAGGTTCAAAACGGGGCATATCCTCGTCATCAGGCAATTTGGAGTAATTGTGATTCATTGGGGGAGGACATGATTTGAATCCCATACACTTCTTATCCCCATTTTTCTTTTGAACATCAATAATGTGATCCAATACATAGCGGGAATTGGAATAACTTTCCAATTTCTGCTTGATTGTTTCACATTCACATCGAGCGGTTGCCAACTCTACCATCTGCTTTTCAATTGTGTCTATAAGATCATTGTTAGCATGTTGTTTTCGCAAAACAGCTTTTTGTAATTCAGAAACATCATGTCTTAATGACGCAATTGTTGTTTTAAATTCCTTTTCATTTCTGGTTAAAAACACGTTAGCTTCAGTTGCTTTAGCAAGATCTACAATCAATTGTTGATTGTGTTTGTGTGTGATTTCAAACTGACTTTCCTTTTCTGCATATTTAACATTTAAACTATCACACTTTTCACAGCTAACTACAGTGGGTTCATCGACACATACCTGACCTGATGAACTGTCGACATTAGCCATAAAGGCTGAATGGAGAGAAGACGAAGAGTAAGCAGCTTGATCCATCAAATTAGATCTTCTTTCAGTTCCTGCTGCAGCTTCTTCCAAAAGCTCATCAATATTTGCATCGACTGACGCACTTGATGTCTCATCCACATGATCATTTCCTGAAGTGGAGGATTCTTCATCTGAGCTTCCACTATAATCAGAACTGTCTTCGTCTTCAGAAGATGCAACACCATTGGTGGAAGATTCTCCACCACTGGCGTGCTTTAAATCCTTTACGACTTCAGCAAAACATGCTGTTCCACCATTTCCTCCTTCTCCAAGCTGAAGCGACCAATCACAACCCTCATCTATTTGAACCACCAGCCCCCGGTTGACATTTGATGACCCTGCTTGGCCTTGGTTGTTGACAGGTATCAACGTACGAACATTGTTCCCGTTCTGGTTCTGCTGGTTGCCTTGACTTCTGAACGGATTTTGATTTCCATGCTGAGCTGGTCTTGTGCATTCCCTTTTGAAATGACCCCGTTCGCCACAGTTAAAGCACTTGACAGCTTGCTTGTCGAACCCATACTTGGTGTCTTTCTTGTTTTCCAAGTTGGTTCTCCCCGTCCTTTCCATAAACTCCTTTGCTCTTCGAATTGCACTAGCAAGAGCCCATTTGATATCCATCATTTCAAACTCTTCTTTATCCACTTGCTGATAATCTTCATTGGTTAGATTGATATTCCCAATCTGACCTGCGATCAATCCACTATAAGCACTAACCAAGGTATTCAACATCTCCATATGCTCCTTGGCTACTTCGACACTGACTTTGGAAAAGTTCGAAGTGTCTAATCTGACTGTGTTAGGATTGGGAGTGGCTTGAAAGTTTGAAGATCTTCCATAAAACCCTTGCTGTTGCGGTTGTTGCTGCTGAGCTTTCGGTTGCACATCTGGTCTTGAAAACATCATCGTGTATGCTGAAGGATCAAACTGATCTGTTGTGGAAGGTCCGGTGCTTGAGATGAAAGCTGTTTGAAGCTTCGCGTGTTGAGAGGCTGGTTTTTCTCCACTGATACCTCCTGCAATCCCAAAGTACATTTCTGGATTTTGAGGAGTTTGTGTTCTTTTTGCTTTAAGCTTTTCTTCTACATCCTTATTCTCCAATCTTTGAATTAATTCATAAACGGTGATTGTGTCTAGAACACCTTTTTCTTTGAGAATTTCAAGATAACTGCTCCACTTTGCTGGTAAGCTATCAGCGAATCTCTTCACCAATTCTTGTGGAGTGGCAGTGACTTTAAAAGCAAACATCTCGCTCAACAAGTGATGGAACCTTGTAGATAACTCTGCCAAAGTCTCATTCTCCAAACACGTGAATCCTTCAAACTCTTTCTTCAGTAATTCTTGCTTGATCTTTCTAGATTGAGCATTTCCTTCACAACGTAACGTGAGCATATCCCACAAGCTTTTAGTAGTCGTGCAGTAAACAAACTGGTGATAAATGTCTTTGTGAAGAGCTTGTGTGAGAATCATGAATGCTTTCTTTTCTAACTCAAACTTCTTCTTATCTTCTTCAGACAAAGTGCTGTAAGTTTGTGGATTAGATCCTGCAACTTCCAACTCATTTTCAAAAGCTGTGAAGAAGCACATCCATAGATCTTGACCTTGTCCCTGAACATAAGTTCTCAGCCTTTCTTTCCACCATCCCCAATCATTGATGTGATTTAACTTTGGCGGTTTTGTGCTTGTACCAGTTTCACTGTCGTTCTGCATCATAGATTGAATGCTGTTGCTTTGATTTGTGACCAAAGCCCATTGATTTGCAGTTATCATTGCAGCTTGAGGTGGGGCAATAGCTCGCATCCATGCAGTTTTGTCGAAATCTGACGTAGATTGCGTAGATTGCATAGCTGATGATTGTGGAGTCGAAGTTAATTGAGTCCACGCGGTTGGATCCCACTGACCGTTTATTCCCATTTTATGAAAATTAATATATTAAGTGAAAATTGATTTAAAATTTGAAAGATAAGTTTTCTCCTTTTAAAAATTTAATGTTCACAAACTATGTTAAAATCGAAGGACAACAACCAGCCGAAGGATCAAGAATCGAAAGACCTGAAAAGCACAACCTGTTAAACTTAAACAGACAAGGATCGAAAGATCAACACCTGTTCGAAAGATAGACACTTGTTCGAAGGATCAACAGTGTTCGAAAGATCACTGTTGAATTTCGAACAATGACTTCGAAAGATTCACCAAGACGAAGGATCCTTATCTTTCGAAATGTAACAGTAGTTCGAACAATATATCCTTCGAAAAGATTCCTTGGCTCGAAAGATAACTCACTGACTTCGAAAGATGTTCGAAGGATGGGTATCTGTCGAACCTCCTTGATCGAAAGATGATCTTTTGACTTCGAAGGATATCTTTCGAACTTGCTCTGACACAGTTGACAAATGAGACAGGTTGGTGAAAAGTTGACGGGTTGGTGAGAACTTTCGGCAGAAAGTATGTTCAGACCATATCTTCTGAACATGCAGGTTTCACCAAACAGGTAATGTCCAATATTTTAATCTGATTACTCTTTTCAATGCACAAACAAGTTGAATATTCAAATTTTTAAGAATCAAAAAGTGTAATGTTATGAAGAACACTTGAATATGTCAAGAACACAGCCCAAATATCTGAATTTTCCGGTAAACCGAAACTCTCCAAACACACGATTTTGCTAAAATGTTTAACAAAAACCCATGACTAACATGTAAACATGAAAAATAACAAGGTTTTTAACAAAACACCAAGCAAAAACAGCAAGATTTTCCAGAAAATATAAACTTCAAACACCCGGAAAACACCCGAAAACACTCGGTTTCAACAAGGATAAGAGCCAAAGCTCTGATACCACTTGTAGGTCCCTCTCGAGGATGAGATAAAACCTTATCCTTGTTATATCAAACACACTAGCGAGTGCGGAATCCAAGCTAGCATGCAACCGAGACTTTATGCGAGAACAAGCACAAACACAACACACAACATTCAACGATTAACACCACTTGTATTAATGCGTATGAAAGGTTCGGTTACAAGCCCAATGTTCACAGATGTATTCTGCAAACTCTCAAAGTTCTCTCGTGTATGTGCTCTCCTCTCTCGTCTATCTCTGTCTCCCTAAGTGAACACAACACACGGGTATTTATACCCGACACAGCAGGTCTGGTCGAAGGATCAGACAGATTGATCGAAAGATCATCTGTCGACCAGAAAGCCATCGAAAGATTCACAAATACCTCGAAGGATGATATCCTTCGAGATATCCTTCGAGTTCATCCATCGAAGGTTTATGTTTCGAACTCATCTATCGAATGTTCATCTTTCGAGCTCATCGAAGGATATAAAGCAATCCTTCGATGACACATCCTTCGACACAACCAGCTTACAACATTTTTCTAACTGTTTGGTCAAGTCAAACCAGGAGGATGGTTGACTTGGTCAAACTTACATCAACCTTACATTAAAGACATCGTTTTGTATCATGACGAAATACAGACAAAGTACAGACACAAGTGCACCAACACTGGTGTATTTCAAACATTATTTGTTTGCTAATATAATTTCCTCCTTTTACAGTCATGCACTAAGGTTGAACTCAACTTTATTTCACCTGAAAGTCTTGGCGAATGCATCCGCTTACAAACAGAACTCCGTATGCTTCCCAACAATCAAAGGGCCAAACAACAAAAATTAAACGTAATTTTTTTAAAATTTCTGCACATAATTTTCTCATTAATCAAATCAAGAAACTGGAGGCCTGGTGCATGTTTTTCTTTTACATAACCTCTCGCATTTTTGTTATATAGATTGGGAAAATGGTGATTTATGCATTAGACCACGTTGTATCAGAATTGTCGGGATTTATAGATTCAAATGGGCCCAGTTTGTGAAATCAGATGTCTAAATAGCTATGAAGTTAACCCACTGATGATAAACCATCTAAGTAACTTAATGATTATGATAAAATGTCTATAACTATTTTACTATTCAAACTATAGATATTAGATATAATAACAATAATAATAACAATAACAATAACAATAACAATAACAACTACAACTATAACTACAACTACAACTATTATAGATAATAAACTCCACCAGCACAATTTATAACATTCATTTCTCTGTTTTCAATTGCAGGAATGTATTAGGGGAGTCCTAAGAGACAAGACGATCTTACTTGTTACTCACCAAGTCGATTTCCTTCATGATGTCGATCTTATACTTGTAAGTAATCTCCTTCTGTTTCAGGACGGACATTCAATCTAGCTGACAACAAAGCGGAAGCAAGAAAATAAACGACAAAATTAATATAAAACTTAATAGTCAAAATATCAAATTTTACATAAGGTACCATTTTATAGGGATATCTAAATTTGGCAAACTTCCAAAGCATTACAAAATTTTCAAATTAACAAAGCATAACAAAAATGGTGAAGACAATTAGTGAGTTAGACACTTTACACTAAAACGAAAAAATAAATACGAAAATGCTAAAATGGGGAAAATCTTAGGTAAGGAGTCCTAACTGATGATATTCGGGTCGACTGTTGTCACTGACTAAACTTAAATTTACGTAGGTAATGCACGATGGTATGGTCGTTCAATCCGGAAAATATGACGAGCTAATTCAATCAGGGCTAGATTTCAAAGACTTAGTATCTGCACACGAGAGCTCAATGCAGTTAGTACAAGCAGAATCAACCGAACCATAAACCGTCACAAAATCTCACACCAGCAACTCCAACGAACAGACCAACGAGAACCAAAAATCTCAAGAACAATCTCAGTCAAGTTCCATTACAGGAACATCAAACGGGCAGTTTTTGGTGGTTGCAGAAGCTGCGGATTTTGTTCATGTCTGCAATACCAAGCTAAACTATGAAAAACGACAACAGATTGGTTTATTTGGGGAGATAGCCGGTGTCTCTCTTAGTCCTGATGATGAAATGCTTTACATTGGCGTGTCGAACTGGATTTATTCGAGCTTGCTACAGTACAACAAACGACATAGGTATCGGTATCTTGATTCGTTTGTCTGATAAAGTAAGTCGACTTGTTTGTTTCTGTTTGTTGGAAGAGACCAAGTATCATATAAGACTTCCATAAAAGAAAGTGTGTACCGAAAATCTTTGAAGTTTAGAAAGGCTTGTTGACTGTTAAATTATGTTTGGCTTATGCCGGAATCGTTTTATTTAGTTTTTTTTTCGTTCTACAGTTCTATAGTTTCTATAAAATAACCGGCCCGTGTTTCGGTTTGGTCCAGAAACCCAAAGGAGTGGAATTGCTTTATTTAGTTTTGTTTTTCGTTCTAATGTTCTATAGTTTCTATATTAGTAAATTTAATAATAACTAGTGAGATTTCCCCGCGCTTCGCGGCGGAAATTCGGTCAGTATCAATTTGATTCGTTATGTTGCCGGCACTCGCTATAATAGTCGAAAGAAAAAACATTACATCCATCGAAAACAATAAAAACATATATCGATACTGGTACTGATGTTGTTTAGCTGATATTGGTTCAGTTCGTTTGCATTTTATGTTTATTTTATTTCAACATTGTGATTTTTTTCTTTCTAAAAGGATATATCGTGCCACTATCGTAACAAACCGAATCGAAACCGATTGAACAACATTTGTATCAATACCCTATTTATTTTTATTGTTTATGCTTTCGATACACTAATAACGTATTGATAAAAAAACAATATAATAATGAAAACTTAAGTTGATAAGAAAACAATATAATAATGAAAACCTAGAAAAAAAAACAACTGAACTAAACCAAACAACATTGATACGTATGTGCATTCATTTTATAAGAAAAATAAATATGTTTAAAATCTTAATAAAAAACAATATATAATTTAAAACTTAGAAAAAACAATATTAAAAAAATATTCAACCACTATTCATACACACTTTCAAATCATATGTATAACTAGTTTTATACCCGGCGCGCGTTGCGGCGCGCTAAACCAATTCGTTCTCGGTTTTGACAATATAGCACGATGTAGCGAAAATAAATACATGTAGGTGTAGATCAAAACATCTAAAAAATATTTTGGCACCTTCAATACAGATTTACCATCACAAGCTCACAACAAAGTTTTGACATAATACTTGTATGTAATGAAGCCCAAAATATCATCAATCTGCATGCTTCTTTTCCAAAGTATGTATTTGTTGACTCCTATTGGTTATCTCTATATTTTTAAATTATATAAGGGAAATGCTGGCTGGCTTTTCTACAATAAAAAAGGGGGAGAAGTTCTATTTTTTCAAGAATGAGAAATGCTTTTTTCAAAGTGAATTGTTTGAATACATCAGAACTTGCAATGTTCTCTTTAAGCGTAATAAAATCCCAATGAGACATCGTTTTCATTCCAAACGCAAAAGAATCTAAAACGTCAGCAAATTTAACAGCTAAATTACCTGAAACTAATTACCAGGTAAACACGTGACACTTTAAAACTGTGTAATCACTTCGCAGCGGGTCTTTTTTCCAACATGTAAGCAAACTGATTCTGAAGATTCAAGACTTGAGTCTGTTCTTCTACACGGTGTTCGTTTATTTTGTGTCTTGAGATTTCTTGTTATCCAAGTTGTGTACTTACTTCTTTAGATATGTATGCCAATTGTTCTTTATCTCCGTATCTGTCCTTCCAGGTAAATGGTGACATTTGAGACCACCTGAGCAAGTCAAGAGACCTCATTTTTTTTATAAGTTTTTGTTTCCTTTTGTATTTTAACCACCAAACTCGATTACTAAGCCCAACCTGAAGCCCATATTGAACAAAGCAAATATATCTATCTTACGTTACAAACTCAACACAAAAGTATATGTTATATATAACTATATATAACATAAAGACTGAACCGTACCTGCAGTTTGTTCATCTTCAAGGTCAGTCGCTTGACGTAGAGCAGCATCCTCGTTTCGAAGCACAGTTGGAATCAGTTGCCTCTCTATACATCACAGAAAATCACTAAAACGCAAAAAGAAAAAAAAAAGAACAGAGTAAATCATAAAGAATCGATAAAAATTTCCAATAATAAAGAATTTAAAAGTCTCATAAATATATGTGAATTACACTTCTGCGATTGATCATCTAAACTCAAGTCAGTGAAGTTTTTAACTAATTTAACCTGGAAGTTACTGGCAAGTATCCTCTGGGTCATATTTTGGCAAAGTATTTCACCCTAAAAAACGATCGCCACCGTTGTATCCGGCCTCCCCTCCGTAGTCCGGAACCAGTGGTAATGGCCCTAAATTAACATGGTTCCAATGTACTATTTAAAGAATCGTATAGACAACTGAATTTATGCAGTGATGATTCAAATCAGTTACACATATCATATAACAAACTATCATTTCAACTATATTATCTACACTTGCCTTGGTACCAAATGGACCCTTTTCTTAACTGACTCAATGTAAAACTCGCCAAAAAAGTATTTGTTTCTAAGGTTACCTTAACTCCGATTTACGCTAAACAGAAAAATTCAGGTCATTGCACCAGCCAGCGTTGTTCAGGTCCTTTAGAACCCGTTGAGGGTTCACCTGAGATACAAACCCATACATAGCTCGCAGCTCCCTGTGTATACAAAATCAAGAGCCTGTAACCATATCCATGTTCCAACAAATAAATGCAGATTAAACCAATCCATCCTAACAAAATCCAAAACCGAATCAATCAACTTAGCGCCCTCGGTATAGTGTCATTTCGCCCAATTGTTACCAGCACCAGACTGACAAAACATAAAGTTATCAGGCTTGAAGATCTGATCATACGCATAAGACATGATACTGTCCATCGTCCAAGGCTCCAAATCCATAAGCACAGCGCAAAAAACAAACCTTCCGCCGCTCGCCTCATCGTAGTACATGTTGATCCTCTCCAGCTGCAGTTCAGAGTGGTTGTCTACTCAAAAAGCATAATAGCTTCTAAACACTCCATTAGAAACAATTTTAGATTACTATTATAGATAGTATTTTTTTTTTTTTTTTTTTTTGTAATCGTAGTTAAAACACCAACCCGACCCCTTTCAACCTTACAGAAAAGTCAGCCATTTTCTTTAACCTAAACCTGTTTTCACTGGTTACACAACCCACCCATAATTTTTATGAGGAAAAAGCAGTTACATATCGAGAAATCAACTTGTCCCTTTCGCATTGGGCTGCTATATCAAATGTTGCTGATTGAAAGGAACTTACATGTATATGGACACTTTGAATGTTGTTAGCTGATTGCATTGATCATAAGCGTGAGTTTTACTTCTCTCAATAGTACTTTTGTTGAAAATTCATAGGTTGAGATCTTTCTATGTTCTCGCATTTCTCCTGGGCAACTGCCATGGTAATATGTCACTGCAAAATCCAGTTGTAATCAATGGTTCCAATCATTACTATATGAGCCGATCAACACAAAATGGAGACATGCAGATGAAAAAGCTTTTACCGGAATTGTTGCCGGAACCCGAATCAAGTCTCTGAGGTTGCGGTTGTTCAAGATCACCTTCAAGTCTCCCATTCCGTCTCCAGAATCAACCGATTTGAGTCACCGGTACCCCCACCGGAACGCTAGAACCCCCAACCGTCGACCGATTAGTCACCGGTAAAACCCGCCAGATCCCTAGAAGCCCAACCGTCGACCGATTAGTCAACGGTACCTCACCGGAACCCTAGAACCCCCAACCGCCACTGTTGTCTTCAGCTACCCCTAACCCTAGAACCCCCAACCGCCTGTTCCAACTTCAACGCCACGCCTCTTTCTTTTAGAACCCGTGTTAAAAGAAAACCCTTAAATACCCCCTCGAGTTTACGCCATCTTAGTCGACCTCGTACACCATCTGGACCATGGGAACAGAACCACCGCCGGCCACCGTGAAGGCACCGTAAGGATCGGTGGCTGGCACCTAACTGTGGTTTACACGTCGGCGCAGTGGCGGAGCAGGCGCAGCGGCGGAGCAGGCGCAGTGGAACCACCGTCTCCCACCCGTTCTCTCTCCCTTTCCCCCAAAGGATGATGGCTGATGAGTGGAATGAAGAAGCCGTTGTTGCACCGTCTCCCACCCCTTCTGTTCTCTCTCCCTTTCCCCCAAAGGATGATGGCTGATGAGTGGAATGAAGAAGCCGTTGTTGCAGCTTGTGATTTGCTTGAGTTTGAAGATAGGTGTTTTTAGAAGTGGGGAGTAAGGGCAGATGACCTGCAGATGTAGGTAATGTGTTACCTTGAAACCGGCACTGTTCCTAAGACATTCATCAATTGTATATATACTAGGTTGTTGCCACCCGCGCGTTGCGGCGGGGAACCAACCCGGGATGGGTAAACATAATAACAAACATGTATTCGAGTTTGTTGCCGACAAAACTATCAAATAACATGAGCACAATTTAGTTACCACTCTATTTAAAGAGGGCTCTAACCGGGGATGGTATGACAAAAGAAAGTTTTATTCTTCTGATCCGAGATCTTCATTCGAAGAAGCTCCAACTTATACCTGTGTTTTTAGCTTTGGTATCCAACTCGATGATCTTTTCTTGGTTGTCTTTGTCATCACTGGAAGAAGCTCCCACATCAAGTAAAGTTGTTGATCTTTTCGACATCTTTTCACCATTGAAAACATTCATCTCGTCTTCAGGGTCACACATAATGACATCCCGGGGCCGGGGGGTGGAATTTTTGGGGCGGCGGCGGCCCCCATACCCTCCGGTCTTATAGTTCTAAGACATATTAGGCAGAATTTTTTAACCTAAACAACCTACTTCATATTAAATTTGAACGTTATACAAACTTACATATCCGTTGAATTTATGAACAGCTTCTTCGACTGATGACATTGTAACAAAGCGAAAACCTTTGCTTCTTCCACTAACTTTGTCATATATAACCTGTGTAAAGTAATTTCTTCAGTACACATGCTAAATGACGAATGCTCTTTGCTGCTAAGGAATTGAATTGTGTTAATTATTATCTACAGGAAAGTATACTCTAATACATGTTATTTCATGAAGTTAACCCAAAGTAGATCAAAATAGCTCAAAACTTGCAATGAAAATACATCTAATTAGATCAGATTAACACAAAATTGCATCAAATTTTAAATTAAAGCATTAGAAATAATACA
The DNA here is from genome assembly GCA_030545235.1 of Helianthus tuberosus. Lineage (NCBI taxonomy): Eukaryota > Viridiplantae > Streptophyta > Magnoliopsida > Asterales > Asteraceae > Helianthus > Helianthus tuberosus. The sequence goes on along the minus strand of JARYGA010026917.1, from coordinate 85,306 downwards.
TAAAATCTACAACAAATATATTTGAAAACTTCAGTTTCATAGAAATGTATACAAGTTTTACCATTATAAAAAATATATTTGGCCTAACACCACAGTACCCTCTCTAAACATCTGAAAATACGACCAGTAACAGTCATCTCCTAACCCATAACCGTTTACCAATTCCGGTACTAACGTAAACATCTACGTGTGCTAAAAGTAAGGGTTTTAAAAGTTTACCTCATTAATGATACTCTTCGGATTATGTTCGTGTCATCTTCGTCACTCACCGTTACAACCATCGTCGTTGTTCACCGGATTTTGGTCGGAGTTATAGAATAACCCTAAACAACTTCAACCATTAGAATAGAGATCGAGCTAAATAATTATGGGGCATGCGATCGAATCGAGGCTAACCAGAATACTGTTGGGGTCTAGATCGGAAAATGCCTCGCCGGAATACCAAGCCTTGAAACGGCAATCGTCACTCGTCAAAACCCGAACACGTCCACTGTTGTACATCAACCCAAATCGTTACCACTACTGGACTTGCGGGACCCTCTGTGCTCTTTGTCTCGAACTACAACCACCGTTCATCACCATCGTGTGGACTGTTTCTGAGGTGAACGGCGGTGAGGGAGGACGCCCGAGTAGTTGACTGATCCCTTTGTCCAAAACCCTTGTGCACAGGCTTTCTTTGGATTCTCTTTATCCTCTGCCCAAGAACCAGATATAAAAAAGAATCATGGCAATTTCGTAAATAAGCAATAAATTTTGCCTAATTCATATACTGTTCCTAAGAAGCTTCAACATTTGTTATTATATAAAATATAAAATAAAATTAACTTTACATGCAAAGAAGGAAATATTGCTTATAAAGGGGTCCATTCAACATATATTTTTCAATCTTTGCTCCATATTAACTTGTACATCATTTTTTAAGTGGTGCATTTGTTTAATTCACAAATCTATTGTTTTCTATAAGTTTTTATTTTCTTAAATAGGGTATTGTAGATGGTAAGTGCTGGTAGTAAGTTGGTGATTTGTTTACGTCTCGCATTATTGACTCCGCCGTAACATGCGGGTCTCCCACTATATTCATTAAATGTCATGACAACAAAGTAAAGTAAAACCCAAGTTTATGTTTCAGCCATGAGCCCATGACTATAAATACATAATCTACTCTTTTACACACTCCTATACGTCATATATTATAGGCTTGTAGGTACACTGAAAAAAAAAAACACCATATCAAAAAAAAAAAAAAAACCAACGAACCAAACATCAAACCCAATGGTTATGAGGTAGTGAAATTAAAACCAACTAAACACGCACTTACAGAAAATCAATGCATACCTTCAAGTCTATCATATAAATATTAAAACCAATTTATGCTAGACAATGGGGAATTGAGGGTGTATATGTTGTCAGTAAATATAGAAAATAGAATATAGAGAAAAAGGATTCGTATATTTTTTGTGTTTTTTCAGAATATAGAGAAAAAGGATTTGTATATACTTTTTGTGTTTTTTCTAACAATAGATTCAAGCCATATTTATACAAAAGTTTGAGATAATCTAAATATGGCTGATCTTCAATTTGAATCCCTTTGATTGTGGTGATTGATTGATCTTGTTGGAGCACGGTTAAGGTTGAACCGGCTTTATTAATAAAGCCAAGGGACCGGGTTTGACCTGTTTGAAACGAGGCTTTGACCGGTTCAGATCGGGTTTTGGCCGTTTTTAAAGTATAAGGTTATAGCCTGGTTCCAACCTTATCATTGGGGTTAATTCATAACTGGTTCTAGCTAAACCGGTTCCAAACTAATGACTGTCGTAATGGTCATGCAAAAACCCAATTAAACTAAGTAGATAGCGTAAGTAGGGTATCGTATACACGGGGAATTTATGGTCAGTGTAGAAGACTTTAACTAAAAACTAAAATTATATAAATGAGGGTTTGTTTGTTTGTTTGTTTTAAAGAAGCGAAAATTAATTAAGAAAGTTGTTATGAAATTGAGAAAAAGTAACCTCCACCCGGAATCCCGATTGCTCGTTTCAACACAAAAACCCGTTTACAGATTCATAACACCACATAGATATGATCTCGGAATTAATGATTTTGATTAATTATTAGGGATAGTTTTTAAGACTTACCATACAAACTAATAACCCGTTTAATTATACCAATTTACCAACCCGCTAGCAATGCAAAGAAATTGCCAATACGCTTGATAAATGACAAACAATTCAAATATAACAAACGTTACACAAAATCAACACAAGTGGTCAAGATTTACCGGTTAAAAAGAATCCGAAAAACAAAGTTTAATGCAAAACAAGAAAATCTTTCATCCAGGCGGAAGCCACAAGCGTTTAGCCGCGCATGCTCGTGGTTGTCATCTTGTCGCTTTGATTTCTGCGCTCCGCCATAAAGAAATAATGTGCTCAAACTGTTCGAGAAAACGCCGTAAAAAAAAGAATCCAAAAGCTGGGTTCGTGCGTCACCTTCTTAATTGCCGTCAAAAACTATCCTCCTCTAAATTCACATTTTATCCTCTTTTAGACCATACGTAGTGGTAAGGGTGAATAATGTCCCCACCCTTGGGCGTTTTTCACCATCTGGCAGTACAGTCAGCAAGGGGCATTATTGAGCGTTTTTCTAAAATGTGTGTAGTGGGGATGTCGGCATTATGTTAAAGGGTGTAAAGAATTAAATATAAATAAAAAACCAACAAAAAAACTATTGGACTAAAAAAAGGAAAATTAAATGATATTGGCCAAACAAAATTGTTCAAAGCGTGATTCAAAACACGCCAAGAGGGTTTTATGCGAAAACACGCCGGATCACGCTGGCGGGGGTGGGGGCGGTGGCGTTTTTGGGCGTGTTTAAGGGGAAAAGACGCCCACTACGGGTGATCTTATAATATCGCTTGCGTGTGTATGTGAACTCTATTTTTAGCCTTTCCAAACCCTTGTGCGATCAACCTCTTTTCCCATCTTGAGAGCCCAAGTCCAACTCAAGGAGCCACCATGATACTTCTGCAAATTCAGTCAACTTTCCAATTTTATGGCCCACACCAATTAATTCTAGCTTTGTTGTTTTAGACTTGTAGTCTACTGGCCCGTGAGTCCTTTGTTGTTTTCTTTCATAAGAAAAAGCTGCAAATATATATATATATGGTAAAATAGGGTTAGGATATAATAGAAAGTTTATTTGGTTAGGAAGTCTAGAAAGTAATTTTTACCATCTATTTATTTAATCAAGGGCTAAGATTAAATGAATGAGATTGAAGGAAAAAAAAGGAGGCGCGTGGGTTTGTTAGGGGCATTCTAGTCAATCCAGCACAATAGTTTCTGTCTCCTCCAATTTCCCCCCATTTTTTAAACGTTAATAACTTTTTCATACGACATTATTTTTTTATAAAAATTGCACCAAAAAAACGAGCGTTTTTTTATCTTTAAAACGAGTATACTATTGCTATATTTTTGATTTTTTTTTTTGAAAATCCAGTTGCGTAAAACACAGTAAAAAAAACGTAAAAAAATGACTTTTTCTAAAACGCAATGCACCAAAAACACAGAGAAATGTCTTATTTCTAAAACGCAATGACCAGAAAACACAAAGAAATGTCTTATTTCTAAAACGCAATAGTCTAAAAACACAAAAGAAAGTGTACTTTCTGAAACGCAATGGACTGAATGTGTTTTACCTAAAATGCAATGCACCCAAAACACAAAAAAATGTCTTATTTCTAAAACGCAATGGCCAGAAAACACTTAAAAATGTCTTTTTTCTAAAACGCAATAGCCTAAAAACACAAAAGAAAGTGTACTTTCTAAAACGCAATGGACTCAAAACACAAAAATATGTTTTACCTAAAACGCAATGCACAAAAAACACAATAAAATGTCTTATTTCTAAAACGCAATGCCTAAAAACAAAAAAGAAACTGTTCTCTCTAAAACGCAATGAACTGAATACACATAAAAATGTGTTTACCTAAAACGCAATGATCAAAAACACTTCAAAAATGTTTTGTTTCTAAAACGTAATGACCAGAAACTGTTGTTCACCGAACCAGAAACTGTCTAAAACGCAATGACCAGAAACTGTTGTTCACAGAATCAGAAACTGTTGTTCACAGAACCTGCCAGGGGCTGCCGCCCCTTGGACCCTGCTACCAGGGGCGCTGCCCCCGGACCCCCGCTAAGATCGTAAAACGCAATGACTAAATCAAAAACCCAGATCGTAAAAATGAAATTTAAGAATTTCTTACATGGATTGAAGCCGATTTCTTCAACGATTGACGAAATTTGAATGATAGAAACACTTATCAGCGATCGAATCGAACGGATCGAGTGACTATCTTCAAAATCACGGGAAAAAACGAGATTTTAAATGAAATTAAACTGGGTTTTCTTCAAAAAAAAAACTGAAGAACACGTTGATCGGGTGTTTGAATCATTGATTGATGACGAAAATTACACTATAATGTAGTGATTATTGAGATAGCAAGTGAAGAAAAGGTTAAAGATTGTGGGTTTTAAAGTTACTGGGGAGAAGAAAGGAAGAAGAAAGGATATGATTGACTAAAATACCCTTTCTCTTTATTTTAAATTTTGTCACATATCATAATCATATTGCTTCCTATCCTTTCTAGCAAAAATAAACTTTCTATTTGATTCTCACCCTGGTAAAATAATGAATCAAACCAATATTTGTAATCATCTCAGCTCAATTAATAGATATTAACTATTTAATCAATTTCTCATTTAATTCAATATTTCATTCACGTATACGTGTAGATGTAAGGCTAGGCGGTGTGGGGTCGGCTTGGGCTCGGCCTGCCCTGTCACCGCCCCCACACCATCCCCCCCCCCACTCGTCGTCATGCACGTCCACCCTCAGACATTGAAGACGTCCACTAAATGACAAAAAAATGGGACCGTTGGCTACTTGACCGTTTTAAAAGATGGTGGGGCATGCTCATCATCCATTTCCAATGTTTCTACCTTGGAGGGGCATCCTCCAAGGACTATGATGTGACGTCTACGTAGCGGATCATCCTCCAAGGATGGGTCATCACCATACCGCATAGCCTAAAAAACCATTTAGCAATTGAATTAATTATCTCATCATCACATTAATTACAATACCAATTCAAACAATCATTTTTTAGATTAATATCAATGCATTCTACCATAACTAGTATCTAATAATGTGTACTTAAAATGCATCGATCACAAACTTTTTTTTTCTTTCTGCACCTCTATCTTGCGGCACTCATAAAAAATTGGGCTTTGCCCAAAAGATTGCAAACCTAAAAAATTAAAATAAACTTTTGGGTGTAAATTTTGTACACGAAACAAACCTAAATAAAATTTACATGTTTGAGTTTAGTCTAAGGTTCTAACTTTTGGGTCGAACCGACAAACAAGTTTAGCTAAAGGGTTTGCGTTAAACTAAACGTGATTGTAGGTTGACCCGTGTGGCCTATTTATTTTTATTAATTATAAAAAAAAATATTGATTTTTTTATGTAATAACAAAAACTGAAATACCAGAATTACAAAAAGCTGTTTTACAGAGTATTAATATTCTAATGTTTGTACCAATCAGCGAAAACTTGTGGCGTGTGCCAGTTCATGTGTCTAACACGAATTTCAAGTTCTTTTCATGTTTGTTTCAGGTTCTATCCGCATACACGAACCAATCAACACACCTAGTTGTGAGGATACCTAAAGCAACTGATTATGAAGTGGCTGCATTACTAGACAATAGTGATGTATCACGTTTTGGTTTAATTGATGTAGACTTGATAAAAAGTTGACTTTGGGTGATGTACCAAGTGTTAACAAGGAAGATGAATGTCATACATATCACACACAATAATTACTTTAACCGATTCGGTTAATTAACCGGTTATTTTCGGTTATTAACCGGTTTTTTTTGCCTTTTTTTTGAATTTTTCGGTTATTTTTTCGGTTAACCGGTCTATCGGTTAAAAAAACCGGTTAATAACCGGTTACTATACTAAATACTTATAACCGGTTACTAACCTACGGTTAAAAATAACCACTAACCGGTTATTCCTAAATCGGTTATTAACCGGTTACGGTTTCGGTTAATAACCAGTTACGGTTAATTAACCGGTTATTTTGTGCACCTCTACTCTAGATATATAATAAAATTAATTAAGTTATATATCTTCATGAAATAAAAAAAAATTATGTTTCAAACTTTTGTGGTTTTACATCATTTTCAAAAGTTATTTTAATAACTAACTACATTATAAAAAGAAATACAAATTAACCCTATTAGTTATTACTAAGGGTGTTGACAGTTTGATTTGAAACCATGAAACCGATCAGACTGGTCATCAGTTTGATTTCACGGTCGGGTTTGTTATTAACTTTCGGTTTATTTATTAAGTTTATTAATTTTTTATTTGTTATTTCACGGTCGTGTTTGTTATTAACTATCGGTTTATTTATTAAGTTTATTAATTTTTTATTTTATATAAATTTATTCAACCCGTACAATACACGAGTGTCTTAAAGATATAACTTTTTATTATTTAATATATAAATTACATTTATTCAACTCGTGTAATAAACAAGACTTTTAAAGATATATTGTTTTATGATTAATTATATATAAATTACAATTTATTCAACCCGTGTAATACACGGGGTTCTAACCTAGTTATATATATTCAAATTAGAAGTCAATATATAGTGTTTTAAATATTATAATAATATATAGTTTTTTTTAATACTTTTATCATCTTTTTTACCTTTTAAGTTGGATAAGTTTGTGTTAACCTATACTGGTATCGAAAAAACCGGTACGGTTATCGGTACATGAAGGAAAAAACCGGCGCCAGTTTGGTACAGAAAACGTCAAAAGTCGGTATCAAATTGATTTTGAAAATATTTTAGTTCGTGAAATTCGGTACTGCTACGCGGTACCATTTACTCATTCTTGATCACGGGTATTGTACGTACAACAACGGTATCATGCAACTTTTTTTGTTGAATTTTTCAACTTTTAATGATTTCTTTTTTTTTTTAGTTTCAGGGGTAAGGATGAGCTCGGTGCCAACCAATACCGAATCGGTATTGGTACCGAAAATACCAGTTACAGTGCCGGTATTGAAGATAAAAACCGGTAGCTAACTGGTACCAGGAACGCCAAAAGTCGTACCGAATTGGTACTTAACATCTTTCGATTCGGGAAATTCGGTACTAGTACCCAGTATCATTTGCTCATCTCTGACCACTGGTTTCATACGAACAATATAATTTACCATATAACTTTTTTGGTTGATTTTCTTTTGGTTCTCTTTTAGTGTTTTTTTTCTATATTTTCTTTTTATTCTTGTCAGCGGTTCCGTGCGCAACGCGTTCGTAGTGATTTTAAAACACATGTAAACACAGAGTAAACAACAAAAGACGTTCGCCGCAACGCGGCGATAGTAAAAAACTAGTGAAGTTAATTTCTAATAAACTAGTGCTAAATTACCTTTTTACACTTATTCTTAAAAGCAAATTAATATATCTATAAATGTATTTATCTATAGTATAATCAAATTAAACTATAGTGAGACCCACCAACTTTATCTTCTTCAACCATCACTTGTATCACCATCACCCTCTGTTTCCTGCCAGATGACATTTTTCGGCCCTACCACGTTTCCTCAACTTTTGAATAAAAATTCAACATTATTAAATTTTCAACACACACCCTTCGACAAGTTAACACGCAATCCCTATACTTCTTCATGTAAGCCTAGGCTTGTAAACGAACCGAACGTTTATGAACTGTTCGTAAATTTGTTTGGCGGGAGGTTCGTTTATTTAATAAACGAATGGACATGAACACATTTTTTTGTTCATTTAATTAAATGAACGAATATAAATACACGTTTTGTTCGTTCATTTATGTTCGTGAACGTCCGTTTATGTTCGTTCACTTATGTTCAGTTATTTACATTCGTTTATGTTTGTTCGTTTATGCTTGTTTCATTTTAAATACATAAGTAGTTATATCTATGTAAATATTAAACATAAGATGAATTTTCGAACTACTTATATTAATATAACTAAGTGGTAATTGGGCTTTCTAATAATAAAAATGGTTGTTTCAATGAAATTTATCATAATTAAGCACTAATTTTTATAAAAAAAAAAAAAAAAACACTTTAGGTTTAGTCAATTATGTTCATTTGTGTTTATCTTTGTTTAATTATGTTCACTTTTGTTTATTTGTGTTGTTTTTTGTTTGTTAAATTATGTTCGATTAAGTTTGTTTGTTTACGTTTGTGAACTGCTAAACACAACGAACATAAACGAACACGAACATGTCATTTTAATAAACAAACATGAACAACAAAATATGTTCAATTAAATGTTCATGTCCGTGTTCGGTTAAAGTTAAATGAACAAACACGAACATGCCTCTGTTCGTGTTCATTCAAAGGCCTATATAAACCAAAACCCACTTCACGTCTCTCTTTTTTCAACAAAGTTTCAATTTTTTTTTAATCAATGGTGTTTTTGGCAGAATCTCGTATTATAGTTTACGCAAAAATTATTTTTTCCCAAATGTTGTCTTGTAATAAATACTGTTATTAAACCTTAGTCAAACTATTAATGTAAGACCGTGGGGTATGGTGGGGCGGGGGTTTGGGTATGGGTTGACACGTGGCTTGGGTGGGCTTCGCTGGGCTGACCCACATTGAAGACGGTATGGTGGGGCGGGGGTTTGGGGCGTGGCCAGCCCAAACCGCTGTTTGAATATTTTTTAAAACAACAAATTTAATTTTTTTAATATTTTTAAATAAAGAAAATTACATAAAAAAATTTCTAACGCTTATATTTTTTCTTTATCTCTTCTCTCATCTCCAAAATTAGTTCCAACTCTTCACCCTCTAGGTGATCAATGAGCTGGGATAGAAATTTCAAATCATCTCGTTTTTGTTTCATGGCATCTTTAGATTCTTTGCTCTTTCGAATTTCGGCCCTTTGTTGTTGGAATACGTTAAATGGATCTAACTTGCATGCAATGTCATCCAACTGATCGTTGTATATTCCCCCACGCGAGCCCGAACTCCCAACTGAAGGCGATGCCGTACCCAATCTTGATTTTTGAGCGCGCCATTTTGCGGCATCTCTTCCATATTCAGGCCGGTTTGGCGAATCATCCAAAAGGTCCTCAAACTCTTGATCTCGTGCATCAGATTGGGCTTGGGACGAGACCCTTGACCTTTTGGAAGACGTGTTCATTTCGCTACCACTGGGGATATTCGCCCACTTTGGATGGAACTTACAAATCTCCCAACAATTCATGAAACAGAAGTCGCTCCCCACATTTGTTTTGAATGCAACCAATGCATTTGTCACAATGTCGGATTCGGTTTCACTACTTTTTGGGTTTTGCTTTGCTTTATTTAAAAAACCACTAAATTTTGTAAGTTGGCCGCTTATCTCGCTCCACTTCGAGGATAGCTATCGTTTTCACGATAAGCCTCCCTTTCCATTTCTTCATGGAATGCTTTACTAATCGCTTCCCACAAATGCCTTCGATATTCAGAATTTCCTATTTTAATAAAAACAAAATTTAATATATTACAAAGTTATATAAAAAATAACCATAAATATTAAAATAAGGGCTACAAAATATTTAAAAATACCTAAAGTTAGATGTTGAGATTGTTGAAGCCAAGCCCTCGCCAATGCAAGTTCTTCATTAACGACCCATCTTTGTTGTTTTCGTTTGGCGGTTTCAAGTGCTTTCTCCGCCTCGGTTTTTTTCTTATGACTTCTCTTTTTTATGGGTTGGGATGCGGAAGGACCATCGTTGGGTGGTTGAGTTTCGGGGACGGTTTCGGTTTGAGAAAGGTTGATGGAGGTTGGTGAAAGGTTGATGGGCGTTTGTGAAATGTTCATCGGGCTAGGTATTGAATCGTCGGTGTGTGGGAAGTTAGTAAACAAACGATTCCAGAGATACGATGCATAACTCGCCATATCGGGCATAGGGGAGTGTATTAAAAATGGACGAGGCATTGGACGATTGGGTGGTGGGCTAGGATTATTTTCTTGGAATGCAAACGGGTTGTTCGGGTCATAACCACGATTATGATGCATTTTTCGGTTTGTAGCAGGAGAATAGAGATGATTATAGAAATTGAATATGATTATTGTGGTTGAATGTGGTAAAAATAGGAATTGAAGTATGATATTTATAGTGAAAATAATTTTTTTTTTTAACATAGCCGTTGGCCAACGGCTAGTTTGGTTTGGCCATTGAGAGCCCGCCATGTCACCTTGCTAGACCCGCCCCACGCCCGGCTTTAAACTCCCGCCCCTTGGGCCACGCCCCAACCCAAGCCCACCCAGAGTGATGACTTAGACGTTTTCAGCCAACCCACGCCCAATCCAAGCCTCATACGTCTAAACCATCAATTATAAAAAGCAAAAGTAGCGTGTGGAAAAATTTGGCAAAAGTAGCATGTGGAAAAAGTAAAGAAGACTTGATGTCAGTGTCACTAGGAAGACTTGGTCTCCGATAAAGACACATCAAGATGAAGGGAAAACCGCAAAAGAGTAGGCAACTGTTATATATATAATTTTTTAAAGCTTCTTGTTGATAAATCAAAGCAAGCTAAGTTAAACACTGTTCAATAATATGATGCATAAAAGTCTTGTGTCTTTGTTGGTATGCATATTATTATTTATGCATGGTGGTCTTGGGAGGTCCTGCATTGAAAAGGAGAGGCAAGCTCTACTCGATGTTAAAGCTGACCTAAACAACTTGGATGGATTTCTAGATGATTGGGGAGAGGAAGAGGAAAAAATGGATTGTTGCAAATGGCAGGGTGTCATTTGTAGCAACCACACTGGTCATGTAATTGACCTTTATCTTCCTTCGTATGGTGTCACAGGTAAAATTAGTCCGTCGTTACAAGTGTTAAATCAACTACAATATCTTGATCTGAGTTATATAAATTTTCAGTCCAATCCTTTACCCAACTTTCTGGGCAACCTGCCCAAGTTAGAAACGTTGTTTATTCCCAATGCTAATCTTAGTGGCCCTATTCCTCATCAACTTGCCAATCTCTCCAACTTGGTTCATCTTGATCTCAGCCTTAATTCTTTGGTGGGGTCTATTCCTTATCAACTTGCCAATCTCTCTAACTTGCTTATTCTTGATCTTCACGATAATTTTTTGCGGGGGTCTATTCCTTATCAATTTGGCAATCTCTCAAAATTGGAAATTCTGGATCTTAGAAATAACTCTTTGGGGGGATCTATTCCTTCTTCTTTTGGAGATTTGATTTCTCTCACCTATCTAAGTCTCTCACAAAATCAGCTAGTAGGTGCCATTCCAAAATCATTTGGGAACATTGTGGGACAATTTGAAAATCTGACGCTTATTGATATTAGTCGGAATTCATTAATTGGAAGCATTCCTAGCTTAATAGGATTTCCCTCCCTTCAATATTTAGACATGTCTAGTAATCGATTACATGGTAATGTGCCAGACAATTTGGGCCAGGTTGTTTCGGGTCTAGAACATCTTGATTTTTCATCCAACGCCCTAAAAGGTGTTGTCACTGAAGTTCATTTCCAAAATCTCACCCAACTAGATTACTTGGATTTATCTTTTAATTCTTTAGTGTTAGACTTGAACTTCCTTGGGAGAATCCCTTTCCAAATATCAACTATAAAGTTGCAATCCTGCAAGCTAGGACCTCGATTTCCGATGTGGATTAAAAAACCTCATAGATTTCTAGAGCATCTTGATATTTCCAATGCTGGAATATCAGATAGCGTCCCTGGTTGGTTTTGGGACCTACCAACGAGTATGGAATTTTTGAACCTTTCTTCAAATCAAATAAAAGGGACGCTACCAAACATGCGACAATTAAATTGCTCTGTCGGAATAGATTTGAGTAACAACCATTTCGAAGGAAGGGTACCATCATTGCCTTTTGAACTTGTCGCATTAAACCTCTCCGGAAACAAGTTCTCAGGAACACTTTCTTTCTTATGTGATATTGGTCCGTTCTTAACTCTCCTTGACCTCTCTAACAATTCATTCTCAGGGAGCCTGCCTGATTGTTGGAAGATATTCCAAGAAAATCTAGTCGTGCTTAGTTTATCAAATAACAATTTGTCGGGGAAAATCCCTTCTTCTTTGAGATTCTTGTTTAACTTGGAGGCATTGAATTTGGGAACAAACTCCTTCACTGGTGAAGTGCCAATGTCCTTGAGCAACTGCACAAGACTAGGGTTTGTGGATCTTGGGGGAAATAAATTATCTGGTGTCATACCTGAATGGATAGGGGAAAAACTTTCAAAGTTATATGCTCTTGTTTTAGGATCAAACAAATTCTATGGGAGATTGCCTTTAAAAGTATGTTGGTTGTATAATCTTCAAGTCCTGGACCTGTCTAATAATGGATTGTTGGGTAATATTCCTAAGTGTTTTGATAACTTCACAGCTATGGCTAGAAAAAACTTTGAAGATGATGTGAGTACGCATTCTTATTTCTCTCATGGGTCATTAGAGTGCAGGTTTTGTCAAAGATGGCAGTTCCGAGAACTAGAAGAGGCCCAATATTCAGACAATGCATGGGTTGCATGGAAAGGAACCGAACGATTATTCGGAAGAAGCGGTCTACAGCTACTGAAGAGCATTGATCTTTCAAGAAACAACTTATCTGGAAAAGTTCCTCATGAGATCACTAGTCTTTATGAACTGGTCTCGTTAAATCTTTCCATGAATAAACTGCATGGGGAAGTCCTGAAAGATATGGGCCAGTTGAAATATCTGGAATCTCTTGACTTGTCAAGAAACGAGTTCTCTGGGCATATTCCTTGGAGTTTGGCACAATTAACTTTTCTAAGTTACCTTGACCTCTCTTACAATAACTTGTCAGGAAAAATACCAATTGGGTCTCAACTCCAACGTTTCAGTTATACCTCATACAGTAGTAACGCTCAACTTTGTGGACCTCCACTAACACCAAGATGTGGGTTTGCACCTGTTGCTGGAAAGAAAGATGTTGAAGAAGATGAAGAGGACTCTTGGAAATCATATTACACAGGTATGGGTGCTGGATTTGCTGTTGGATTTTCGGGAATTTGTGGTGCTTTAGTTTTAAACCACCGATGCAGATATTTCTTTTTTGCTTTGTTGAGGTACATAAAGGATTGGATATATGTAACTACGGTTGTGCATTTCGGCAAACTTGAAAGAAACTTGAGAAGGTGAGCATTGTGCATGCACCAACTTCCATCAGTTATGTAGAAGATGTATGAAATGAAAACAATGTTTTCCTCAATAAGGGTATAATTACCTGAATGTTTTACAGTATGAAATAAGAAGTGTAATTGCAAATTGTGGTTAAGTATTTCATATATAGACTCTGACCAGCCTCTTGTTTAAGCTGATGAATTGTTTTGGCTTGGACTTCATTTATTGTTTTGATTTTGAGGTTTTATTAGTTTAAAATGTGTTTTTGGATTACACAAATTCGGTTTTAAAGTAAAAGTTGAAGAATTAAATACTGGTTTAAGTGACTAAAATCCGAACCAAACTCTCATACGAAAAGTAGTGGGTGATGTTATTGTGTGTGATATGTATGGCATTCATCTTCCTTGTTAACACTTGGTACATCACCCAAAGTCAACTTTTTATCAAGTCTACATCAATTAAACCAAAACGTGATACATCACTATTGTCTAGTAATGCAGCCACTTCATGATCAGTTGTTTTAGGTATCCTCACAACTAGGTGTGTTGATTGGTTCGTGTTTGCGGATAGAACCTGAAACAAACATGAAAAGAACTTGAAATTCGTGTTAGACACATGAACTGGCACACGCCACAAGTTTTCGCTGATTGGTACAAACATTAGAATATTAATACTCTATAAAACAGCTTTTTGTAATTCTGGTATTTCAGTTTTTGTTATTACATAAAAAAATCAATATTTTTTTTTATAATTAATAAAAATAAACAGGCCACACGGGTCAACCTACAATCACGTTTAGTTTAACGCAAACCCTTTAGCTAAACTTGTTTGTCGGTTCGACCCAAAAGTTAGAACCTTAGACTAAACTCAAACATGTAAATTTCATCTAGGTTTGTTTCGTGTAAAAAATTTACACCCAAAAGTTTATTTTAATTTTTTAGGTTTGCAAACTTTTGGGCAAAGCCCAATTTTTTATGAGTGCCGCAAGATAGAGGTGCAAAAAGAAAAAAAAAGTTTGTGATCGATGCATTTTAAGTACACATTTTTAGATACTAGTTATGGTAGAATGCATTGATATTAATGTAAAAAATGATTGTTTGAACTGGTATTGTAATTAATGTGATGATGATTGATGAGATAATTAATTCAATTGCTAAATGGTTTTTTAGGCTATGCGGTATGGTGATGACCCATCCTTGGAGGATGATCCGCTACGTAGACGCCACATCATAGTTTTAGGAGGATGCCCCTCTAAGGTAGAAACACTGGAAATGGAGGATGACCCTACCCCATCATCTTTTGAAACGGTCAAGTAAACGTTCCCATTTTTGTCATTTAGTGGACGTCTTCAATGTCTGAGGGTGGACGTGCATGACGACGAGGGAGGGGGGGGGGGGTGGGATTGGTGTTGGGGGAGGTGACAGGGCCGGCCAAGCCCAAGCCGACCCCAAACCGCCTAGCCTTACATCTACACGTATACATGAATGAAATATATTGAATTAAATGAGAAATTGATTAAATAGTTAATATCTATTAATTGAGCTGAGATGATTACAAATATTGGTTTGATTCATTATTTTACCATATATATATTTGCAGCTTTTTCTTATGAAAGAAAACAACAAAGGACTCACGGGCCAGTGGACTACAAGTCTAAAACAACAAAGCTAGAATTAATTGGTGTGGGCCATAAAATTGGAAAGTGGGCTGAATTTGCAAAGTATCATGGTGGATCCTTGAGTTGGACTTGGGCTCTCAAGATGGGAAAAGAGGTTGATCGCACAAGGGTTTGGACTTTGGAAGGCTAAAAATAGAGTTCACATACACATGCAAGCGATATTATAAAAGAGGATAAAAGATGAATTTAGATGAGGATAGTTTTTGACGGCTGAATTATATATATTATACACAACGTACATTGAAACCAACTTTTGAAACAATCTCAACCATTTAAACTCATGAACTTTTGTTCTTAACCATTTAAACTAGAAAAAGTAACAACTTTTTTGCCAATTCAGGGAAGTTAAGCGTTCTCTCCTTTTCTAATGCAGTTACTGAAATATCTGCATAAACTCACGCAACTCTCTCTCTCTCTTCAAATAACTGTTCCCTCCTTGGTGGTTTCTTCCCCATTATAAATCCCCCACGACTAATAACCTTAGGGAATGGTTTCTTCCAATTCAATCCCACTCCCCCGTTATTCAGGGAATGGTCGTTCCCCCTCCCCTCCCCACTTCTCTCTGCCAGTTTTTTTAAAACCTTTATCGATCTGATACCTTCCATATTCAATAATCAGAACTGAAATCGAGGGTGCATTCCAAAATCGGAGCGAAAAGTTCCAAAAATTGCAATCGGGTTTCAATTTAAATTGCAGGTCGTCACATATTGAAATCATTAAAGATTGATTTTTCCCCTACGTTACTAAAATCGTGTTTGCGCTGAAATTGTTTATTGAAGCAAATTTGGCGAACAAGGTATGTATCCCACCTACCACAATCGGTCATCTTCTTTACCATGTTTAGAAAATTAATTTCACGTTTCCCACTTCAATGTCTCTTGCTTTGAATCTCTGTTGCACACACTTTTTAGTTTTGTTTTGTAATTGCTACATCAGGCATGTCTGCTCACGATTTTGTAGATTTCTTTCTTTTAAGGGGTATTGGATTTTAATAATCCAAAGTTTCACCCGTTGGCCACTAATAATCCCAACTTAAAAAATTCCCTGTAACAATCCCAACTTGTATGATTTTGGCCACCAATGATCCTTGTCTAACTGGGTTAGTTAAAAGTGACGTGGCAGCTGACGTGTTTAAAACTTGAAATATTTTGGCCACCAATAATCCCAAGTTTCACTAATTGACCGGTAATAATCCTCCAGTCACCACCATCATCTCCTCCAGTCACCACCATCATCTCCGACCACCTCCATCTCCTCCACTGCCACCACCATCTCCTCCAGTCACCACCATCATCTCCGACCTCCACCTCCATCATCTGCCACCGGAAACCACTATCACCTGCGACCACCTCCATCACCTACCCAACTCCGGTGACCTGCAACTTATTCCGACGACCCGTTTTACCCCTAAAACCACCAAACGAGACCACCACCAATCATCTCCGACCTCCTATAATCTTCTCCGCTTCTCAAAAGTTTAAAATTTCCACCATCTATGCAACTCCGGTGACCTGCAATTTATTCCGACGACCTTCTTTACCCCTGAAACCACCAAAGGAGACCACCACTTGTCATCTCCAACCTCTAGTGACCTTCTCCGCCGCTCAAAACTTCAAAATTTCCATCATATCTAGGTATCACGTTTTTCCGGTGAGGCGGTTGGAGTTGTGGATGGCAGTTTAATGGTGGTGGCCGGAGGTTGGAAGGGTGGGGTGTCCGGTGGATATGGTGAATCGGAGGTGATAGTGTTTTTCCGGTGCTGGAAGACTGTGGGTGGAGGTGGAGGTGGTCGGAGGTGATGGTGGTGGTCGGAGATGATGGAAATTTTAAACGTTTCGGCATTGTAGAGATTTTCCACAAAATAATCGTTCATTAACACTTCGTTGGCATGTATACGATCACGATCTACCATCTTCTTCTTTGGGCGGGACGAACTAGTATCAAGTTCGTTATACACCGACACAAAATATTTAATCTTCTCATTGTCGGAAGACGACTCGGTATCGCTATCCATCGGAAACGTCGAATCCGTAGGAAACTCCATTTGAGAAAGATGTAGATTGTGTGAAATGTGTTTGTGTTTTGGTGTGGGTGAAATGCTTAAAAATGGAGAAGTATATATAAAAGGTTTAAAGGTTATTTTTTTATTAAACTACTTTACCGTTAAAAAAGGGTCAAAAAAGGATCCAACGTTCAAATTTCTCAAATGTTCCACGCGTGACATTCTCCACGCGTTATAAGTTTCACGCGTGGTGGATGTAGGTGGCGGCGGTGTGCTTGTCTTGGCCACGCGTGATGGGGGCTCCATCACGGACCACCCCCAGTCCCCTAAGTAGTAATGCAGCCACTTCATGATCAGTTGCTTTAGGTATCCTCACAACTAGGTGTGTTGATTGGTTTGTGTTTGTGGATAGAACCTGAAACAAACATGAAAAGAACTTGAAATTCGTGTGAGACACATGAACTGGCACACACCACAAGTTTTCGCTGATTGGTACAAACATTAGAATATTAACACTCTATAAAACAGTTTTTTTTGTAATTCTGGTATTTCAGTTTTTGTTATTACATAAAAAATCTATATTTTTTATAATTAATAAAAATAAACAGGCCACACGGGTCAACCTACAATCACGTTTAGTTTAACGCAAAACATTTAGCTAAACTTGTTTGTCGGTTCGACCCAAAAGTTAGAACCTTAGACTAAACTCAAACATGTAAATTTCCTTTAGGTTTGTTTCGTGTAAAAAATTTACACCCAAAAGTTTATTTTAATTTTTTAGGTTTGCAAACTTTTGGGCAAAGCCCAATTTTTTTATGAGTGCCGTAAGATAGAGGTGCAAAAAGAAAAAAAAAAAAAAAAAAAACGGTTTGTGATCGGTGTATTTTAAGTACATATTATTAAATACTAATTATGGTAGAATGCATTGATATTAATGTAAAAAATGATTGTTTGAATTGGTATTGTAATTAATGTGATGATGAGATAATTAATTCAATTGCTAAGACCGTGGGGTATGGTGGGGTGTGGGTTGGGGGCATGGTGTGACACGTGGAGTATGGAGCACCCAATACCAAAAGCCAATTTCAAAGGGGTATGGTGGGGCATGGCTGGGGTGGCGTGACCAAGCGACATCATACTGAGGTTCCGCCATGGCTAGTGCTCTTGGCCAATGAGGTTCCGCCATGTCATGTGGGTAGCCCCGCCCAACACCCGGGCTGAATCCCACGCCAAAGGGGCCACGCCGAAACCCAAGCCCACCCGAGGTGGTGACTTGGGCGTTTGTACCCAACCCACGCCCCAACCCCCACCCCATACCCCATAGTCTAAATGGTTTTTACATCTACATGTATACATGAATGAAAGATTGAATTAAATGAGAAATTAATTAAATAGTTAATATCGATTAATTGAGCTGAGATGATTACAAATATTAGTTTGATTCATTATTTTACCATATATATATTTGCAACTTTTTCTTATGAAAGAAAACAAAGGACTCACGGGCCACAGCGGACTACAAGTCTAAAACAACAAAGCTAGAATTAATTGGTGTGGGCCATAAAATTGGAAAGTGGGCTGAATTTGCAGAAGTATCATGGTGGATCCTTGAGTTGGACTTGGGCTCTCAAGATGGGAAAAGAGGTTGATCGCACAAGGGTTTGGACTTTGGAAGGCTAAAAATAGAGTTCACATACACACGCAAGCGATATTAAAAGACCATCCGTAGTGGGCATTTTCTCCCCCCAAACACGCCCAAAAACGCCACTGCCCCCACCCCCGCCAGCGTGATCCGGCGTGTTTTCGCATAAAAACCCCCTTAGCGTGTTTTGAATCACGCTTTAAACAATTTTGTTTGACCAATAGCATTTAATCTTCCTTTTTTTAGTCCAATAATTTTTTTGTTGGTTTTTTTATTTTTATTTAATTCTTTACACCCTTTAACATAATGCCGACATCCCCACTACACTCATTTTAGAAAAAACGCCCAATAATACCCATTGCTGACTGTACTGTGTCACATGGCGGAAAACGCCCAAGGGTGGGGACATTATTCACCCTTACCACTACGCATGGTCTAAAAGAGGATAAAAGGTGAATTTAGAGGAGGATAGTTTTTGACGGCTGAATTAAGAAGGTGACGCACTAACCCAGCTTTTGGATTCTTTTTTTGACGGCTTTTTCTCGAACGGTTTGAGCACAATATTTCTTTATGGCGGAGCGCAGAAATCAAAGTGTCAAGATGACAACCACGAGCATGCACGGCTAAACGCTTGTGGCTTCCGCCTGGACGAAAGATTTTCTCGTTTTGCATTAAACTTTGTTTTTCGGATTCTTTGTAACTGGTAAATCTTGACCACTTGTGTTGATTTTGTGTAACGTTTTTTAGATTTGAATTGTTTGTCGTTTATCAAGCGTATTGGCAATTTCCTTGCATTGCTAGCGGGTTGGTAAATTGGTATAATTAAACGGGTTATTAGGTTGTATGGTGAGTCTTAAAAACTATCCCTAATCATTAATCAAAATCATTAATTACGAGGTCATGTCTATGTGGTGTTATGAATCTGTAAACGGGTTTTTGTGTTAAAACGAGCAATCGGGATTCCGGGTGGAGGTTACTTTTTCTCATCTTCATAACAACCTTCTTAATTAATTTTCGCTTCTTTAAAACAAACAAACAAACCCTCAATTAGATAATTTTAGTTTTTAGTTAAAGTCTTCTACACTGACCATAAATTCCCCGTGTATACGATACCCTACTTACGCTATCTACTTAGTTTAATTAGGTTTTTGCATGACCATTACGAAAGTCATTAGTTTGGAACCGGTTTAGCTAGAACCAGTTATGAATTAACCCCAATGATAAGGTTGGAACCAGATTATAACGTTATACTTTAAAAACGGCCAAAACCCGATCTGAACCGGTCAAAGCCTCGTTTCAAACAGGTCAAACCCGGTCCCTTGGCGTTATTAATAAAGCCGGTTCAACCTTAACCGTGCTCCAACAAGATCAATCAATCACCACAATCAAAGGGATTCAAATTGAAGATCAGCCATATTTAGATTATCTCAAACTTTTGTATAAATATGGCTTGAATCTATTGTTAGAAAAAACACAAAAAGTATATACAAATCCTTTTTCTCTATATTCTGAAAAAACACAAAAAATATAGGAATTCTTTTTCTCTATATTCTATTTTCTATATTTACTGACAACATACACACCCTCAATTCCCCATTGTCTAGCATAAATTGGTTTTAATCTTTATATGATAGACTTGAAGGTATGCATTGATTTTCTGTAAGTGCGTATTTAGTTGGTTTTAATTTCACTACCTCATAACCATTGGGTTTTTGTTGGGTTTTTTTTTTTTTTTTTTTTTTTTTTTTTTTTTTTGATATGGTGTTTTTTTCAGTGTACCTACAAGCCTATAATACATGACGTATAGTAGTGTGTAAAAGAGTAGATCATGTATTTATAGTCATGGGCTCATGGCTGAAATATAAACTTGGGTTTTACTTTACTTTGTTGTTGTGACATTTAATGAATATAAGGACTTAAAGTCATTTTAATATTCCTAGTTCAATAACCATAAGTGTGCAACTAAACTAGTAAAATTAAAATTTCCATCAAATCTAAAGTACTAAAAAAGATTAAATACTCTACAAATGGGTTCATATCACATACATTGTTAAATAGAATCATATTATTTAATATATAGGTATTCTTTAATTTAATTGGTTGAGGTCTTCTGTCTTCCTAGATTTGCATCTTGATGATTGTGTGTTGTGATGGGTGATTTCCTACATGATGACATTGTTTGCAATATACTAGCACGGCTTCAGGTGTGTATCCCAGCAAAGCCCTTACTACGCTTCAGGTGTGTATCCAAACATTGGAACCGCATGCTTAGAGAACCAAGCTTTTTGAAGTTGAGATCCCGTAAAACCATCTTTCTCCCCCTAGATCAAACTTTGCATCTCATAGACGATGACAATGCTAATTCAGTAGTCACTCGTCCTCTTCCTACACAAAACAGACGTGGTCTCCATAGATCTAGAGTTATTGGAACGTTTAATGGCATAGTCCTTTTGATCACCCTTAAGGATATCATCCTTTATAACCCCTTCACACGTGTGTCCAAGAAACTCACATAAATATCCTGATTCCGCTCGAAGTTGTAATGTCTGATTCCGCTCGAAATGTTGATTTCCCACGAAATGAATATTGCACTTTCGTGGGGAATCAGAAACTCTATAAATAGGCAGCCTTGAGCGAAATCAAGTAGGGTGTTCTTCCGGTTTGCAACGAAGTGCTGCCGAAGTGTCAAGTTGCTGTAAACGTCATTCAATCAATATAAATCGACAGGTTAAAGTGTATAATCGCTGAATTGAACTCAGTTTGTTTGTTTCCGCCGCTCAAACTGAGAAAAGCTCTTCTGATAGACTCGTTTGGGTACTACTACTCTTAATGCTATTCCTAATCTCGCTTGTCTATTTGGCTTTGGTTATGCCCATGGTGACGAGCACGACCTAAAGGTTGTTAGGATTCAAAATCTGTCAAAAACTTGTGAAGTCTACAACTTTAAAGAGGGTTCATGGAGCAATATAAATATAAAATATGACATTTATTTCTCAGGCTATTTTGAACATGAAGTAGGTACATATACAAATAGATTTTTGTATTGGATTGAATGTTGTAGGTGTTGAAATATTCAAGGGAACAGCTACCATCATTTCTCATTGACTTTTTTACAATCAAGATCAATATGGGGGCTGATTTCTAGGCTTGCTAATTTAAAGCCATTTCTTTCAATGGCATTTATTACATTCCCATTGTCATTTCTTTCAATGGCATTTATTACATTCCCATTGTATAACAAAAAGTAGTAGGCTATTTATTCCCTGTATCATGTTCACGAAAACATACAATGAAATATAAAAAGTCTATCAATTCCATTCCTTATCATTTCCTCTGATTATCATGATTAACATTATTATCATTGTTAACATGGTATCAGAGCAGTGTTCTTGATCCAAAAACTCGGTTGTGCTCATCATCTACCGAAAATCGGAAATATGTCCGAAGAAGATACCAACAATCTGGCCATCCAGATTGCCAATCTCCTTAAAAATGGAGTTCAAAATCAAACCCAAATCCAGAATACCAAACCAAATCAGTCTGATAACCTTAAAATTAGCCTCAATCTCACAAGCCAAAACTATCCTCTATGGGCTCGAATGATACGAGTCGCCATAGGGGGGAAATCGAAAGCCCTCTTAAACCATCTCACCAAAGACCCACCGGAACCCACTGATGAAAAATATGAACAGTGGGAGCAGGATGATCTGGTCGTTTTTTCATGGCTCATTCAAAATATTGAACCGACCATTGCTAGTAACTTAACAGAGTTCCCGACAGCAAAAACGTTGTGGGATGCTCTTACAGTTACATATAGCAGCGGCAAGGATAAGCTTCAGACTTTCGATCTCCACGTCAAAGCAAATGGGTTGAAGCAAAATGGCTTACCGTTAGAGGAATTCTGGATCGTGATGCAGGGCATCTGGGGGGAGATTGAACGAAGAGATCCCAATCCAATGACGTGCCCTACCGATATTGCTGCGTACAACAAAATCAGGTCAGAAAATAAACTGTTTCAATTTCTCAATGCCCTAGATCGGAAATATGATCCCATAAAAAGAGAGATACTTCGGTGGGAACCCTTGCCGACGGCCGAAGCCGCCTATGCGGCTGTTCGGAAAGAAACTGCCCATCAGAGTATTCTTGGGGCTACACAGCAAGGGGCGGCATCAGGGGTGAACCATACCAGTGACTTTGATGGGGTGGGGCTCGTTTCAAAGGGGTGCCGGTCAGATCAGAAAGGTAACCCGTCATCATTCCGGGTTGATAAAAGCAAGCTTAAATGTGATCATTGTGGTATGACTAAGCATACGAAAGAGCAGTGCTTCAGACTTGTAGGATACCCTGAGTGGTGGGCCGATGGACACAAAAAAGGTAAGGGAGTCGCCGCTGTGGGCAGTCAAGAGACCACCAGCAACAGTGGCAGCAACAATCATCAGAAACTTAACGTAAATGAGGGCAGAGGGACTGGTTTCATGGCTGCCGTAGGAGATGAAGAGGAGGAAGAAGCTCCTGTAACATGTATAGGGTTTGAGGAGTATACCTCAAATCCCTTTTTTTTCTCGTAACTCCTCAGATCCCTTTTTACTTGAACTAATAAACAAGTCTCAAAATGAAGAAGTAACAGAACAGCCCCCTGATGTTTCTAAAGAAGAATTAAATACTCCTTTTACTAATGGGGAAGTTAACATGGCAGCTAGTAGTAAAAAACCTCGGAAATCTTGTATTCATACCGCAAATGGAGAGATTCTTCAAGTAAAAGGGGGAGGGACGATTAAAGTAACGCAAGACATGGAATTATCAAACTGTCTCTATGTTCCCTCCCTATCTCATAAACTATTATCGATCA
The DNA here is from genome assembly GCA_030545235.1 of Helianthus tuberosus. Lineage (NCBI taxonomy): Eukaryota > Viridiplantae > Streptophyta > Magnoliopsida > Asterales > Asteraceae > Helianthus > Helianthus tuberosus. The sequence continues at coordinate 61,891 of JARYGA010026917.1, read as the reverse complement.
GCCATGTTACAAAAGAACTAAACTGTGTAGTTATAATGCACCCTACATTTTGTATGTTATAGGACATCCGGACGGGGAAGATCATTGGGCGTGGTACTGAGCGCCAAGGGCTGTACTATGTGGATGAACTAGTGACTCAACAAGGAACTGTGATGCTAACTCATGGATCTGCAGATAGGGAGGCTTGGTTATGGCACTGAAGATTGGGGCACCCATCCACCGGTTACTTACATCGTTTGTTTCCTAAATTATTTTCAACAAATAAAGTCTTGAATTGTGAGACATGTATTCTGGCCAAGAGTCATAGACATACTTTCAATTCCAATGATACTAAGGTTGACTTTCCTTTTTCACTAATACATTCGGATGTGTGGGGTCCAGCAAAAATTGGGGGAGGGGGACAAAATTTCCGTTATTTTTTGCTATTTATTGACGATTGCACACGCATGACTTGGACTTACCTTTTGAAAAGTAAGTCCGAAGTATTTACAAAATTTACAAATTTTTGGGCCATGGTCAAAACCCAATTTAAAAGCAACATACAAATTCTCAGATCTGATAATGGAGGAGAATTTGTAAACACCCATGAAAGAGTTCTGTAAAAAGGGAGGAATAATTCATCAGACCTCTTGTTCTCATACACCGGAACAAAATGGGGTATCCGAAAGGAAAAACCGTTCTCTTTTAGAAATAACCCGTGCCTTCATGATTGAATCCCAAGTTCCAAAATATTTTTGGTCCGAGGCTCTTGTTACCGGAACCTACCTTGTGAACCGCCTCCCAACAAGAGCTCTTGGTTTGAAAAACCCTCTCCAAGTTCTTTCCAAATTCCATAAACTCCCATCTACACTTACCCTTGAACCTCGTGTCTTTGGATGTTCGGTTTTTGTTCATATTCCAAAAACAGAACGTTCCAAAATTGATCTGTGTGCTGAAAAATGTGTGTTTGTGGGCTATGGAATAAACTAGCATGGTTACCGGTGCTACAGCCCGAGCAAACGTCACACGTTCACCACGATGAACTGTGACTTTCTTGAAACCGAATATTTCTACAACACCCAACACACTGGTCAGGGGGAAAAGAGTACAATGACGCATTGAGTTGGTTGAAATGGATGCCGTCATCAGAAGAAATTATTCACATGTCACTACCACAATCCACAGGCCCAGGAAACAGTACCGCTAACGATGATCTCCCCAACCTAATGTCTAAGGTAAGTAATCCTCAAACTCAAGAGTATACTGAGTCTCCTACTGACTCTCCTCTCTCCGAATCAAACATTAATGGTGAAACGCATGAAAATAGTGAATCTCTTGACTCATCTAACAATGAATCAGAACAGCAGTCCTCACAGGTTGAACAAGAGAATCACACTGAAGAAAATCCGGTTAGAAATGAACTCCCGCCAAGAACTAACAGGGGTGTACCTCCAAAAAGATACTCCCCTGAGAAAGAAGCAAGAGGTTCGAGATATCCGATGGCAAACATAGCAAAAGGGAACTTATCACTAGAGGCCCAGACCTTTACTGCCTCTCTATACTCTGAAGAAATTCCAACTTCCATCGAACAAGCTTTAGAGTCCAAAGACTGGAGAAAGGCAATGAAAACTGAAATGGATGCATTAAGCAAGAACGACACATGGGAAAGATGTATTCTCCCCCATGGAAAGAAAATAGTGGGATGTCGTTGGGTCTTTACCATAAACACAAGTCGGATGGAACCATCAAAAGATACAAAGCTCGACTAGTTGCAAAGGGGTACACTCAAACGTATGGGATCGACTATTCCGAGACATTTTCTCCGGTAGCCAAGATCGACACAATTAGAGTTCTGTTCTCTATAGCTGCAAATAAAGAATGGCCTCTTTATCAATTTGATGTGACAAATGCTTTCTTGCATGGAGAACTCAAGGAGGAAGTCTATATGGACCTCCCTCCGGGATTCGTGGAAAGTTCTAATCCAAGAGAAGTGTGTCGTTTGAAGAAATCCTTATATGGATTGAAACAGTCTCCTCGAGCCTGGTTTGGCATGTTCACTTTAGCCATGAAGAAATATGGCTTTAAACAGAGTAATTCAGACCATACTCTATTCCTTAAACGGAGGGGTAAACTCGTAACCTGCTTAATTATTTATGTTGATGATATGATAATCACAGGTAATGATGAGGAAGAGATAACGAGGTTGAGAACTAGTCTGTTTAAAGAATTCGAAATGAAAGATCTAGGGAGACTCAAATACTTCCTTGGAATTGAAGTCCTGAGGTCTAAACAGGGAATTTTTATTTGCCAAAAGAAATATGTACTCGATCTTTTGGCAGAAACAGGGATGATTGATTGCAAACCTGTGGATAACCCTATGATGGTGAACCAAAAACTCTATATGGAGGAAGAGGCGGAGTTGGCCGACAAGGGAAGGTATCAGGGGATAGTAGGGAAGCTAATCTACCTTTCACATACCCGTCCAGACATCGTCTATGCAGTAGGAGTTGTAAGCATATTCATGCATCAACCTCAAATTTCCCACATGGAAGCTGCACTAAGAATCATCAGATACCTCAAAGGGACGCAACAGTTTTGTAACTTTATAATGTTATGTATATATGACAAGCCCAAGCACTGAACATTAAACCCCAAAGCTGAAGAAAAAAGGCCCAAATTCCAAATGCAGCCCAAACACTGAAGTCTGAACATTATGTACGTGGTGTGGGGCTTGTGTGCTAAAAAAAATAATAATAAACCCTGGCTCCAGCTGCGAATTGCGATCGATTTTCACTTTTTCAGCTTTTTGACTTTTTGCATTATCATCCGATCATCTATTCCTAGGTATGTAATTTTCAATTCTCCATTAATAGAATAGAATGTATTTTTTATTTTTATGTTTAGATTTATATAATGTCCATAATCGTGAGGTATGTGAATTTTAACTCTAATTCTGTGACAGTTGAGGAATCGTTTTTAGGTTTTTTGGTTGTTGATGATACCACGGGTAAGGGACTTTTTGATGTTACATCTAAGGAATTGGAGTCTCTAGGTCTTGATATTGCTGATATGCGCAGTCAAGGCTATGATAATGGGGCGAACATGAAAGGAAAACGTAGTGGAGTTCAAAGTAGATTTCTAGAAAAAAATCCTAGAGCTTTGTATAGTGCTTGTGGTTGTCATAGTCTTAATCTTGTGTTGTGTGACATGGCAAACACGATTACTAAGTCTAGGGTATTTTTTGGAACAATACAACGTATATATACTATCTTTGCCAATTCTATTAATAGGTGGCAAATTTTGAAAGATAATGTTAAAGGATTGACTCTTAAATCATTGTCTGTCACTCGTTGGGAAAGTCGTGTAGATAGTATTAAGCCTATTAGAACTCAACTTGTAGAAGTAAGAAAAGCTTTGAAAGAAGTTAGTGACTCGGATAAAGATCCTAAAATTCAAAGCGAAGCTAGATCACTTGAAAAGCATGAGGTTGGTGACTATGAATTTTTGGTGCAAATCGTCATTTGGTATGAACTATTATCAAATGTGAATGTGGTGAGCAAAAAGTTGCAATCAAAGGATGTGGTTCTTGATGTTGCTATTGATGAAGTGGACACATTGATTAAGTACTTCAAAAATTATAGAGAAGTGGGGTTTTCTAAGGCAATTGATGAAGCTATAGAAATTGCCAATGAATTGGGTATTAATGCGGAATTCCCTCAAAAACGTGTGATACGTAGGAAAAAACAGTTTGATGAGAATTCAAGTGTAGAAGAAGTTATATTTTCACTCGATGATGATTTCAAAGTCAACTACTTTCTATGTATTGTTGATCAAGCTATAAGTTCTCTTGAAACAAGATTCGATCAATACCAAAAATTCGAAAAAATATTTGGGTTTTTGTTTCCTAAAAAATTGAAGACACTAGATGAAGAAGATCTTAAGGCTCGTTGTTATCGTCTTCAAGATGCATTAAAATATAAAGAAGAATCGGACGTTGATGCTAAAGAACTTTATTTGGAGTTGAAGTTGATTAGGACCTTCTTACCAACTCACACTGTTAGCCCTATCGATGCTTTAAACGATATCATGCGGCTCGGTCATTGTCCTAATGCTATAAATGCATATCATATGCTTTTGACACTTCCGGTAACGGTGGCATCGGCAGAGAGAAGCTTTTCTAAATTGAAGTTGTTGAAGTCTTATTTGCGATCGTCAATGTCCCAAGAAAGACTTAATGGATTGGCAATGATATCTCTTGAAAACGAAATATTATAAGGTATGGAATATAAAGACTTGATCGAGAGCTTTGCTTCCAAAAATGCTAGGAGAGCCTCACGATTTGCTTATGTAAGTTAGTTCGATCATTTAGCTACACTAGTATTGTTTTGTTTATTTTATAACAATTAATCAATTATCGTTGCATCGTGGTTTTTGGATATATTAAATGATAAGTTTATATTATAGAAAGGGGCCCAATTTTTTTATCTCGCACGAGGCCCAAAAGTTTTTTATTATTCTCGGGGACGGCTCTGCGTCACATGCTCGGAGATCGAGAAGAAAGGAAGATAAAATTTTTAAGAAAGAATGTTCGCTTTGAATTTCAAGTTTGAGATTTTGTTTTGTGATGTTATGGTTACATCTTCTCTGTTTGTTTGCTGCAACTTTACAATATAATCAATAATTTAAGTTAATTTAATTACCAAGTGTACCTCTGTTTACATGCCATGCCACCATGTTATCAAAGTAGTCAAGGTCAATGAAGCTTCCGGTGTAGATAATTACTTTTTAATGTGCGGCTCATGTTTAAGAAAGTAGATTCATTGTATAGGATAAAACACTTGTATGGTTTAATTAAATTCAAGTATTTGTATTTACGGTATCACTACAAGAAAAACAACTTTTAGAGAGGACATAATTCAGACCTATAGTGATGGCGGTGTTGGCTAGTGTTAATGGTGGTAGCTAGGTTGCTGTTGGTTGGTGGGATAATAACGTAATCCCGTAACGTTACAGAATCATGTAACTTTATAGCTTGTAATTTAAAATCTTTAAAAACTAAAAAACTATAGCAATAGTCTACTTAAATTAAAGAGAATAGTATATATTTTTTAGATATTATCGTATGAAAAGTTATCGTTGTTTGAAATTTATGAGGGAGTTGAGTTTATGACTAAAAAATGTTGGATTTTTTTTATGCTTTTTCCGCACTTGTTTCCTTGTTTTTAGTCACATGAATTCCAAGCATGAGCTTGGTACTGGTACCAGAAGTACCGGAACCGAAATTCGCCAAACATGGGTACCGATACCGGTACCGAAAACATTCGGTACGATACAGTTCCGGTATTTGTGTGTAAATTTCGGTAAGGCGAAACTATGGGAGCTAATCACCGGAAAAGAGAATATGTAGGTGATTAACTAACTTCTTCATTAGTTATGTATGAAGGGCTTGATTATCCTTAATGGCTAACATTAAAACATTTTGCTTAATAGGAAACGGAAGTGTATTTTCTGTTTAATAAGATCAGAGGCTGGGAACTTGACATGTTATATTATATTAGTATGGAAAAATTTAAAATAAGTTCAGTCTTCGGTTTATTAGACTACGGATACGGTCTTTGTTTTTTGTGCTTTTTCACATCCCTAAACATGAGAAAACCTACTTCCTTCATTTTTACTTGAAGGTTAGATTTTAAACTAACTAATAATTTGTTGTTTTTTTTACAGGTGTGTTGTGTTGAGGGCTTTCCAGGCATTCATCAAAGTATGCTATTAATCTATTCGATTTAGTTTATATAGGATTGCATCGATATTGATGTTGATGTTAAATTGTGTCTGAATTTGATTTAGTTTATGTGGGATTGCATCAAGACACTAAGCCGCATCACACATATCCTCCCTTCACCGTTCTTCTTCCCTTCATTGCTCTTCATTAACGATCCAGTTTTTATAATAACCTGAGTTAGAAGCATGATGTGCTAAAAAACCTCTCTATTGACTTTAGACCCAAACCATTGGTTCCATTTCAACAATCTTTCGTTATTTATCCAGTTGATCCATTGGATCTCAAATAAAATGGAATAACAACCTTTGCTTACAGTTAACATATATACACACTTTGCTACTGTTATAATGTTGATAGTGGCTGGGAAAGGAGATATTTATGTGCAGGTTTGTTGCTATGATACTGTGATCTATCTCACATGGCAGTTCATATCATCGATACTCTACCGAGGACTCTGATTACTCATTTAAATAGTGTTTGTTTTCTTTGCTTCTGTTTTTTGTTCTTGTGTTTTTATTAATACTGAATTAATAATTTACTTTATATTTTTTAGGGAGTTAAAGTGAAAGGAAGTATAATGACATGTAGGATTTAGAACGGCAAGAGCACCCACATCAGCAAAGAATCGCAAAAGCCGAAAAAGATTTAGCAGCTGCTTAGCTGAGACTGCAAAACATTCCACCTTATGAACCTCCTCGAGAGAAAGTCGTAAGTCAAATTTATTTCTCTTAAATGTTTTTGCATCTAAAAATATTTTTTTTTAAATTCGAAAAACATACTTTATATTTGCAGGAAAAGTTAGGTGCTGAAATATTGGATTGGAAGCTTCCGCAACAGAGAAACGATATAAAAAGAAAGAAAAAGAGAAGGTTCTAGACTGAAATAAAGTATTAGTAAGGCAACCGCATAAAGGTTAAGGGAAATGGAGAATATTAAAAATAAGCATTTACAGGCGTTAAAAAATTCTGGAGCTGAAAAAATGTTTGATGCTTATCAATGGGTACAAGCACATCAATCTGGCTGACTTGAGCACTTGATGAAGGTACATTCTTCATCTTCTTTACAATGATTATTGTGAATTAGAGATGGCAAAGTGGTGGGTCGGGTGATGGGTCAATTTAACCTAACCGAAAATTTATGGTTCAGTTACGGGTTTACATTTTTTGAAAACCGAATAAAACCGAACTGAACCGAATAACCTAAAAAAACATTTTTAATGTTTGTTATATATTGATTTAAGAATTGTTAGTTTTATTCTTGAATGTTATGTTTTTATAATAAAAACATATAAATTATAAAAGAAATTTTCTTAATATAAACTTTGGAGAAGCATAAAAATAGATTAGAATGTTAGGTTTATGTGAACATGATACGAACCTTCCTATCAGAACAATATTAATTAAAAAGATTAACATGATAACTTAAATGTAAACATCTAATAAAGGTTCTTGAATCATGGATTATACATTTCTATTTTTGAATCTTACGTAAATTTGTTCCAAAAACCGAACCATTCCTATTCATTATGTTTGTGTTCTAATGAAATCAGGCGGTCTGAATCTCAACGGACTGGCTTATTCGAGTATCGAAACTTCTCTATAAGTTATTAAACATATTTTTTTTTTGTTTTACCGGTTGCAACCTCTGTTTGTTGTGAAACATGTATTTGGCAAAGGTAATATATCTGTAGCTCTTCTATAATGACGATGAATCAATGTTAATTAAGTTTTATGAATATTTCACATTGTGTTATTGATGATTTCCTATATGTAGCTCTTCTATAATGACGATGAATCAATGTTAAAGGTTTGGTTAAAGCTACTCCCAAACGTGAGGCAGGGTTTTGCTACCAACTTTCTTCTTTTTCTTTTACAAGTCTTTGAAGTGCCTCTTATTTTTCCAATCTATGACCGGTTGCATCAAGTATCTATCGTTGTTTGCGTTTGCGGTTGCGGTATCTTGAGGTTAGTTTCACTCATGACTCTTAAATCCGGCCTGAACTAATAGGCTCAAAACAGGTATGTTAAACCTGTTACTTTGACTTTTTATCAGGTCAATGAAGAAACTAAATGCAAAATCTAACCTATTAATAATTTAATAGAGTATAGTGTTGACATGTCAAACAGTAACATTTCATGGTTGTGAACTAAATGCAAAGGTGGATAAGCTCTTATTTGAATGTACTCCTTACTGATGGTTAATCATGTGTGGATAAGCTGAGATGTAATCAGTAAGACATATTATGTTGTATTTGGTTGATGTGTGTGGTGTGTTATACGTTTTTAATGTATATTTTAAGCCCTTTTTAACACTTTAGTCAAGTTTTAAATTTATAAAACACGATATTTTACTAACACTAAACACACATATGGGCAAGTGCACCCATCGTGAGCGTAGTATAGAGTTGGTAAGATACCGAGGTCGTCCAAGGACACAACAACTTTTAATACCGGTTTATCCTTAACGTCTAATCAAATCAAAAATTTAGAAAAAAGGTTTTTAAACAAGAAAATAAAACTAACTAAAAATGCTGAAAATAAAAAAAAAACAGATAGACAAGATGAATCACTTGTATCCGACTCGCCTTTAGTGTAACCTTTGATGTTTTCCACACTTTTGCACTTTTTAAGAGATTATCTTAGTTATAGTTGTAGGCCCCTCTTTTGAAGGTGGTGTTACCCTCAACCCAATAGTCTGATTCAGCAAGGATACAATCCTAAAGGGTTGGATTATTGGAAGATAATTAATTAAGTTATTAATGCGTAATGTGGTAGACCCCTCTTTTGAAGGTGAGGTTACCCTCGGCTAAGTGGTTTGAGTCAGCAGGGATACAATCCCAAGTAGCCAGGTTAATGTATTAATAATAGTTTACATATGAGGGGATCAAGGAATTCGCACCCCCGCCATCCAATACCAGTGGGTATTGAAGGAGGTCCTACTAAACTTGACTTAGGTCCTTGCAGGATCTATACACTGAACAAAGCAAGAACATTACCAAACCATTCCCTTAACCCCCGACCAGGTAGCCAACATATCTCCATATAGACCGTGGAGATATGAATGTTGTAAATCTTTTATTTTATATAGACAGTAAAATAACGCCAAGACACCACGGACAAATGATAAGAAAGTTTCACCTTCAACATAAGAAACTAGTTATTAAAGTCATTAATACAAAACCAAATAAAAAGTGCGAAAAGATTAAAAAAACAAAAGTATTACACTAAATGCTTGTCTTCACCAAGTGATGTAAGAGACTTAGGCAAACATGACATTTGATTGTCAAGAACTCTTACTATCAATCTTGGATCCCGAGACTACTACACACACTCTATGATGGATGATGGATGATGGATGATGGTGGTGGATGTGGGTGTTGTGATGTGGTGGAGTGTGGGTGAAGTGGGAGAGATGTGGTTTGTCAATGGATGCTTTTGCAATGAACCAAGCACCCCTATTTATAGCCTGCACAGAAGCCCGGACATGGCCCCGTGCCCGCTGGGCACGGCCCTGTGTCCACCCATCTTCTCTTTCTTCATTAATTGCAGTTTGTCTGCATTAGTTGACCACGCCCCCGTGTCCGCTGGGCACGACCCCGTGTGCAGAAGCGTATCTGTACTATCAAGATTTGCTTGGATTCTGCGAATCTTAGCGTTGACCACGGCCCCGTGTCCGCTGTGTTGGGAAATAGAAGCTTCTACAACTTTGTCTTTTCTGCAGACACTTAGGCACGCCCCCGTGTTCAGTGAGCACAGGGCGTGTTCAGCCTTCTGATGTCTTGTTTTTGCTTGGGAAGATGCTGTCGAGGGGTCGGACATGCCACGTTTATCCCTTTTCTTGTATTATTGTTAGATTTGGCTGCATTTTTGCTTCTTTTATCCATTTAAGCTCATTTAACCCTGAAAATACAAAAGGAAGACAAAAGTATACTTTTTCCAACATTAGTACTAAAAAATGTTAGTTTTATGCCTCATTTGATGTAATTTATATGTTGCATTTTACACACATCAAATACCCCCACACTTGAATCTTTGTTTGTCCTCAAGCAAAACTCTTTATTTTGTGGCTTACACACCCAAATGGAATGGGTAGAAGAGAAGGTTTTGGGCTTGTCTAGAGTGTCGGGATTCCAAGATCTTTATTAGGTTTTATTTTTATGTTATTTACAATCCTATTCGTTATGATTTATTTAGAACATTACATAAGAGAAATTACTTATTTGGGCATAATATGCCTCTTTAAAATTCCATTTATATACAAGTTCACATACCTCACGGGAGATCACTCAACACTCGGCCGAAGATGTATTTTTGTGAAACACTCGAGAGCGTTGATTACTAACTTTCTTAAAATCCTTGTGTCCCCGGAAACGGCGCCAAAAACTTGATGTGTGCGGTGTGTTATAAGTTTTTAATGTATATTTTAAGCCTTTTTAACACTTTAGTCAAGTTTTAAATTTATAAAACATGATATTTTACTAACACTAAACACACATATGGGCAAGTGCACCCATCGTGAGCGTAGTATAGCGTTGGTAAGATACCGAGGTCATCCAAGGACACAAGAGCTTTTAATACCGGTTTATTAAAAATTTAGAAAAAAGGTTTTTAAACAAGAAAATAAAACTGACTAAAAATGCTGAAAATAAAAAAAATAAAAAAAAACAGATAGACAAGATGAATCACTTGGATCCGACTCGCCTTTAGTGTAACCTTTGATGTTTTCCGCACTTTTGCACTTTTTAAGAGATTATCTTAGTTATAGGGCCCCTCTTTTGAAGGTGACGTTATCCTCAACCCAGTAGTTTGAGTCAGCAAGGATACAATCCTAAAAGGTTGGATTATTGGAAGATAATTAATTAAGTTATTAATGCGTAATGTGGTAGGCCCCTCTTTTGAAGGTGACGTTACCCTCGGCTAAGTGGTTTGAGTCAGCAAGGATACAATCCCAAGTAGCCGGGTTAATGTATTAATAGTAGTTTATGTAGGATCGTTTGCAGACCCAATACAAAAGGTGGAAACAGATGTATCGGAGTTATTTCAGCTGATTTGCACATATATTCACTTTAAACTGTCTCTGTATTGATATCAGATCGTTTTACAATGCTGGAGACACTTCGGCAGAGCTTCGCTACCGGAATCAGAACCTTACAAATGAAATGGCATGACCTAGTATTTATAGGCATCTTCATTTCACACGAAACGGCTCAAACGAAATGGCCAATCCATTTCGTACGAAATGGAATTCTTATTTCGTGCGAAATGGACCTTTCCATTTCGTACGAAATGGCCCATCTTACATGTTTTCTCAGATTTCTCGAATATCGTGCCCTGATCTATCTAGATTAAAACATGACTCGATACAAGACGAAGTCGACAAACATATGCACCAACAGACTCCCCCTTGGATGTTGACGAAGTCTTCGGTGTCGAGTCTTCGGTATGTCAAACCTTCAGTCTTTATCAGTCTTCATGCTCTCTCCAAAGAATTCTCCATTGTAAGCATCCTCTATCTATTTCTCTTCTTCTCTCTTTTAATCTGACTCTTTTCTTCACAGGATCATAATCGCAACCTGGCTCTTGAGCTTTCTAATTCTCTTGATTCCTTAAGATCTTCAGCATTAGCAGCTCGCGTGGATCACAGGATTTGAACCTGGCTCTTTACCATTCAAACTCCCTCTTGAACGTTGATCCAGAATCAGAAGCTGGTTCTATGCATCTTCAGACTCCCCCTTTCAATAAGCTGGGATCGCAGTATGGAATTCACAAACTTCATGCTTTGGATCGAAAACCTGGCTTTTATAACTTTCACAGATTCTAAGATCGTAACCTGACTTTAACCTGCACAAACTCTATCTCACAATAAATTTCACGAATTTAAATTTTGACAAATTTATATACCACTTGCAGATATCGTTCAGAATGATTTAATATTTAAAATCTCTGATAACCACTTGTAAGAACATCATTTTTCTTTCCAAACAAATTCTCCCAACCCTGTTTGTTCATCATGTTTAGCACTCGGAATTTTGAAAATCAGCTCTCCAATGTCAGTTGTCGAAAATCTTTTTGGACTTTTCAAATTTATGCTAAAACACACTGAAAATATTTTTGGATTTTTTTTAATGAAAATCAGTAAAGAAAAATTTTCAGACAATATTTTTGTGAGTTTGTGTAAGAGGATCATATCAGTTTGGAGACATATCACTAACACCGTTAAGCTTTAAACATTTTAAGTTCTAAATGATTCACTTAGATTATCAGTATACTGATCCACTTAAATTTTCATACAAAAGTTCAACTGTTTCGAGATACGAGAATTAGTGTTTTAAGCACTTAAACTTATTCGCGTGTCCCACTGATGTGTGCGAGTGTGTATATGTTTTTATGTATATTTAACCCCTTTTTACACATTAGTCAAGTTTTAAATTCAAAAAAACATGATATTTTACTAACAACAAACACACATATGGGCAAGTGCACCCATCGTGAGCGTAGTATAGTGTTGGCCAGATACCGAGGTCGTCCAAGGACACAAGAGCTTTTAATACCGGTTTATCCTCAACGTCTAATCAAATCAAAAATTTAGAAAAAGGTTTTAAACTAGAAAAATAAAAACTAACTAAAATGCTGAAAAATAAAATAAAATAAAAATAGATAGACAAGTTGAATCACTTGGCTCCGACTCGTGTTTAGTGTAACCTTTGATTATTTCCGCACTTTAGCACTTTTTAAGAGATTATATTAGTTATTGTAGTAGGCCCCTCTTTTGAAGGTGACGTTACCCTCAACCCAGTAGTTGAGTCAGCAAGGATACAATCCTAAAGGGTCGGATTATTGAAAGATAATTAATTAAGTTATTAATGCATATTATGGTAGGCCCCTCTTTTGAAGGTGAAGTTACCCTCGGCTAAGTAGTCTGAGTCAGCAGGGATACAGTCCTAAGTAGCCGGGTTAAAGTATTAATAGTAGCTTACATATGAGGGGATCAAAGAGTTTGGACCCCCCGCCATCCAATACCGGTGGGTATTGAAGGAGGTCCTACTAAATTTGACCCAGGTCCGTACAGGATCTATACACTGAACAAGGCAAGACTCTTACCAAACCATTCCCTTAACCCTCGACCAGGTAGCCAACATACCTCCATATAGACCGGGGAGATATGAATGGTGAAAATCTTTTATTTTATATAGACAGTAAAATAATGCCAAAACACCACGGACAAACGATAAGGAAGAATCACCTTCAACATAAGAAACTAGTTATTAAAGTCATTAATACATAACCAAGTAAAAAGTGCGAAAATATTAAAAATAAAAAGTATTACACTAGACACTTGTCTTCACCAAGTGATGTAAGAGACTTAGGCAAACATGGCCTTTGATTGTCAAGAACTCTTACGATCAATCTTGGATCCCGAGACGACTCACACACTCTATGATGGACAATGGATGATGGTGGTGGATGATGGTGTTGTGATGGTGGTGGGTGAAGTGTGAGAGGGGTGGTGTGCCAAGCGATGGTTTGCAAATGAGCCAAGCACCCCTATTTATAGCCTGAACAGCAGCTCGGGCACAGCCCCGTGTCCATTGGGCACGGCCCCGTGCCCATCCTCTTTCTCTTTCTTCATTAATTGCAGTTTGTCTGCATTAGTTGACCACGCCCCCATGTCCGTTGGGCACGCCCCCGTGTGCAGAAGCGTATCTGTACTATCAAGATTTCCCCAGATTCTGCGAATCTTAGAGTTGACCACGGCCCCGTGTCCGCTGAGCTCGCCCCCGTGGTGGGTGATAGAAGCTTCTACAGCTTTGTCTTTTCTGCTAACACTTGGGCACGCCCCCGTGCTCACTGAGCACGGGGCGTGTTCAGCCTTCTGTTCTCTTGTTTTTGCCTGGGAAGATGCTGTCGGGGGGTCGGGCATGCCACGTTTGTTCCTTTTCTTGTATTTATGTCAGATTTAGCTGCTTTTTTGCTTCTTTTGTTCATTTGAGCTCATTTAATCCTGAAAATACAAAAGGAAGACAAAAACACACTTTTTCCAACATTAGTACTAAAAAAGGGTTAGTTTTATGCCACAATTGATGTAATTTATATGTTGCATTTTGTGCACATCAAATACCCCCACACTTGAATCTTTGCTTGTCCTTAAGCAAAACTCTTTATAATGTGGCTTTACACTCCCAAATGGAATGGGTAGAAGATAAGGTTTTGGGCTTTTACATAGAGTGTCGGGATTTCCAAGATTCTTAATTAAGTTTTATTTTTATTTATTTACAATCCTATTCGTCATGATTTATTTAAAACATTACATAAGATAAATTATTTATTAGGGCATAACATGCCTTTTTAAAATTACATTTATATACAAGTTCACATACCTCACGGGGGATCACTCAACACTCGGCCGAAGATGTATTTTAGTGAATCACTCGAGAGCGGCATGGAACTTACTCCTACCATAGGCTTGGCAAGCAATCAATCCTCCTCCTTTTTAACTATATACCTTTGTAAATATCAAGAGGACTTTTGGGTGAAGGGTTAGGCTTGGGTTAAAGGTAGGTGGTTGGGTTAGTGGTTAGTAAAAGGGCGAAAGGCGTAAAAAGCGTCGGTTTTCGTAGGACTTTTTTTTTATTTTTTTTTATTTTGATGAAGCCATTATTCAAACAAAGTTATTTTTGATAAACTTGTTTGTTTATTTCTCCTTTGCTTCATCATCAACACATTTTTTTTGAAAAGTCATACGAAAAACCGAGCTTGTTACTAAAACAAAGGATTAAAAATAAAAAGGTTTTGGTGGGTGAAAGGGTGTTTGGTTTGGGTTATTAAAATGAAAAGGTTTAGGCTCAAAGGGGTTAACTAGGGGGATTTTGGGTAGGTGGTAAAAAAAAAAGAAAAATAATGGTGTAGAAATAAAAAGGGTTAGTCCTAATGCCCCCGTCATTTACTTACTCGGGTTTAAGTTGGTAAGGACCGGGAATGTATCGTCGTGGCAAGTTCTAGAGTTGTAAGAACCAAGCGGCTATTCACACAAGAAATGAAAAATGAGCATTTAGTTTTAAAGATATGTATTTGTATGCTCAATAAAGGCTCAAAACTCACTTTTATGGGAATGAGTTTTTATGTGATCAAGTATATATAATCAAATTTTAACTAAACTTGTCATGCCGTTTCATAATTTTCTTATGTTGGTTCTTTTTATCACGACGTTATCGGTTGTAAATTTGTAAAAATATAACCTTTTTAGAACTTGAAATTCCCAAATTAAAGCTAGATAAGTAAAAAAAATGAAAATTTTTGAATTTTTTTTTTTTTTGGGTGATTAGCGGTTCCAATAGAGTTTTGTGTAAGGCTTGTATTTAGGACTTGCAAGATTCAAGGTTTTAGAATCCCCCCCATACCTAAATTACACATTGTCCTCAATGTGTCCCAAAAATAAGTTTTTAGGTTGATTGAATGTGTAAAAAGGTGTGAAAAAGCAAAATTTCATGTTACTGGGCGTCTGGACACGGCCCCGTGGTGACCGGGCACGGCCTCGTGTTCAGATCGCCAATAACAAAAGTTTGTAAAAAGAAACAGAAGCCTGGGCATGGGGGCATGTTCAGCGAGCACGCCCCGTGTCCAGTTACCTGAACTGGGCGTTTTCTGCAGATTGTGCAGCACGGGGCTGTGTTGGGCGGGCACGGCCCGTGCTGAACTTGCTGTAATGAAGAAAATTTTGTCGGATGGCCCTGTTTTTGTGCATGGGGTGCTGGTTCAAGTTTCCCTTGTTATCCTTCACCATCCCGAGTGTGTTTTATTCCTGCAAATTAAAACTAAACTAGAAAACAAATTAATCTAAACTAAGGATAGTTCCGCGGAATGCCTCTGTGGTGCGCCACGTTTATAAGGGTCCTTGGCTAGACCCAAAGCCTGGTCATATGTTACCCAAGTGGGATGTTTTGCATCCCATGCTACACCGTCGGAGAGCCTCATCCAAGCTTGAGTCTATGACCTTCATGTAGTTGATCGGGTCTTCGTCTTCTACTCTTTTTCCAACTCCAAACTTCACTTCCATGTCCCCAAACTTCAATGTTAGTGTTCTGTCATTCATGTCCACCACTGCTTGGGTTGTGGCTAGAAATGGCCTCCCTAGGATGAGAGGGACTCCGGGTTCTTCTTCCATGTCTAGTATGACAAAGTCGGCCGGGAAGACGAAATTTTCGACTTTGACCAATAGATTTTCAGCGACACCTTGTGGATATTTGACGGATCTGTCGGCAAGTTGTATGCTCATCTTTGTAGGGCTCGTTTTTCCTAGGCCGAGTCGTTTGAACATTGATGCGGGCATGAGGTTGATGCTAGCCCCAAGATCGGCTAGTGCATTGCGAATGGGGGATTCCCCAATTGAGCAAGGAATCGTGAAGCTTCCAGGATCAATCTTCTTTTGCGGGAGTTTGTTGAGTAGTAAGGCGGAGCATTCTTCGCCTAAGTTAACTAATTGCAATGATTCAATTTTCCTTTTATGAGTGAGGAAGTCCCTCATAAATTTCGAATATTTAGGTATTTGTGGGTTAGGACTTCGATAAATGGAATATTAAAGCAATTGTTTTAATAAATTTTTGAACTTTGCGAATTGCTCGTTGGTCTTTTGACGAATTAACCGACCGGGGTATGGAACCGGAGGAGTCTTAGTAGCCTCTTGGATTGGTGGAGAAGCCTTTTCTGGTTGGGGCGTGGGTGGAGTTGTGGTATGGCTAGATTGGCTTCTTTCAGCTGGCGGTCCTGGAGCCTCCTCGGGACCCACGGTTCGGTTTCTCAATGTAATGAGATGTACTTGCGCCTTTGGGTTGGTTTCGGTATTACTTGGCAACGCGCCTTGTGGTCTCTCGGAGAAATTTTGAGCTATTTGATTTAATTGTTTTTCAATGTTTTGAATGCTAGCTTGTTGATTTCTGAAATTCGATTCCAATTGTTGAAATCGATCCGAGTTTTTCTTTTCGGTGTCGGAGATGAGGCGAGATACAGTATCTTCAAGCCTTTCTCGTCCACCTTGTTGTTGAGAGAAATTTTGTGGTTGTTGAAAGTTTGTTCTTTGGTTTAGATTTTGTTGGTTACTATTATTGCCGGGTTCTCTCCAACCAAGGTTAGGGTGGTTACGCCATCCTTGGTTGTAGGTACCCGTTGGAGGACCCGACGGCCTATGTAACACCTCGAAAATTTACGTCCAATAATGTATTGACACGTGTCATAAGCTTTGAATATGTGAAAACATACTTTAGAGGGACTAAAGTTGACAAACAGTGAAACTATGTGAATATAAGGGTCCAAAGTGGCAACAATGGATAAATAGGCCCTACAATAACCCTACATGGTGTTTATAACCTTAAACGGATAAATCATGGATCATACAAAGCGAAAAATGAAAGAAAGTGAGGAATTACAAACTACAGGGCTAAACGTGTCAACATGTTGAAAGTATACCTCTGAGTGACCTTTTGGCAAACCCGAAGCTTTGTAATGATGAAATATACTCACAAGAATATGTGATAAAAATTTCATGAAGTTTCGTGAATGTATGAGAAAGTTATGATCAAAACCGTACACGAAGGGTTAATTGCGTTAACGTTGAATTTCGAGACTTTTCGGGTAAGCACAAAGTTGTTCAAGGACTTTACCATGTTTGTAAATATCCCAAGGCCCTTAAAAATCAGAATTTAGGGTCTAATGTGCAAGAAAAGGACCCAAAACAACGTTACAAAGGTCAAGGACTGAAATGTAAAACTTAAAAACATGTTTAACCTGTTCTGCGCTCGTACGCGGCCCGCGAGGGGCCTGTCGCGGCCCGCCTGCGACCTGCCAGCGACAAAAACAACCTGCAGATGCCAGTTGCTGTTCTGTTTCGAGTTGTAACCAGCTGTTGTCGATTCAAGGAGCTCACCAATGAACTTTCATGCAACTAGGGACACTTGAATACTTCTTACAACAATCCTAGACTCACATGGCAGCCTCTAAACAGATCAAAGTGATGATAAAAGGGTCTTGAAGTAGTAAACTATGAACACTTACACTTTCAAAATTCACAAGATCAACTTCTGAAGCTTCCTGGACGTCAAGACATCTTCCTAGTGATCTCTAAGCTTTATTAGGACCATTGTAAGTATTCATAACCTTTGCAAATTCGTTCTAGCTTAGTTTATCAACCGAAAGTCAAACCATCGTAATTTAAACTTGACTTTGAGTTTTAACGAGATTGGCTCTGTCATTTCTCAAATTGAAAGTACCTACAAGTTGGTATTTATTATGTGGGTAACAAACCCCTAAAAGGGTATTTTCAGATTCCCACTCTAAGTATGTTAATTATCGAGTCAAAGCTTTTCTTAAAAAGTCAACAGAATGTGTTTTTGCAAATTTAAGAATGATTAACAATGTAGGCTACATGTAACCTGTTTGATCATCAAAATAACTTTGTAATTAATGTAAGAACATGTTTCAACATGATCATCTCGTCAATTTCCAGTTTAAACCCGAATCGGAACCGAAAGTCACATAAATTGACTTTTTCTTTGACTATCAGTTCTGATCCGTTCATGCATGTTTGAGATCTGCATTAGAGCTTATTTTGGACCAATTTTTATATAAGTTTAACTCTCTGAGATTTTACAACTTGGTTCAACACTTATCCGGTCCATATGCATGTTTCCGATTAATGCTTAAAAATTGACTATTATGCCCTTTTTACTATAAAACGTGATTTTTGAAAAAGTGAAAGAGTAGAAACATTTGTTACTGATTTATAAACTTGCACCAAAAATTTGATATCAGTTTGAGGTCCAGATTAAGAGTTATGCTCAATATCGTAATTTGAAAGCTTTATGTTACTTAAACGGCGTAATTAGCATATAACCTATTTAAACCCACTTTTTGATACCAAACTTTCTACCCACTGATGTTATATAATATTTTGGGATTTTTAAAGATTTTTATTTAATTTTTGGCTGATCATATCATAGGTCTCTAAGTTTAATTCTGTAAATACCGATTTTACCCTTTTAAGCCATAAAATGAGTTTTACAAATCCTTTTGACTCCAAACCTTTTTCTACTGATTTTATTTGTTAAATAAAATATTTTGAGCATTCTGGAAATATAAAAAAATATCAGTTTTCTTTTAAAAACCCGGAAACGGCTCTAAATCGCCTTTTTAAGCATTTTTAACGCATAGTATGTACTATAACCATATTAAACATATAAGGTTGATACCTACTGATGTTCTTAGCATATTTTTATAAAATAACAGTAAGTACAAGTTTATAAACTCAGGTTTCCAATTTTGACATTTTTAGCCCTTGTGAAATTACCAAAATACCCCTAAGGTGCATAGTTTGGTTTTAAATGATAAGTTTCACATATAGAACATACCCTACTGTTATAACATGTTAAATTAAGTATACTTACCGTATAAATCAGACCCGTAACTCAGATTTACAAATAAACTCTTTTATAATCTTTTAAATGACCAAAATGCCCTTTTAAGGCCTAATTTGTGTTTAAATCCGTTTTGGGCATAATAGAAAATAACTTACTGATATTATAACATATTTAGAGCATATTATCTCAGGGAACTTGCATATGACTCTTACGGTTACCCGTAACGCTCTTTTCGCGTTCGGTTCGGTTCGGTTTATGTAACTAGTTTGCATAAATTGACCGAGACGGGTCAAACATTATCATTTTTGTCTCAAAATCCAGAATGTATTTAGTATACCCATATTATACAAGTATTCAAAATTTTTGGGTCTAAATCACATTCTATCCGGTCTTCGCTTAATCGTGCGTTTGAACCGTATCGTCCTTTAAACTAGCCGGTCTAAGCTTAAGCTTAAATAAAAGACCCGTTAGAAATCTAATAGGTTATTATAAACCTTCGTTCCAGATTAGGAGCACCGGTAAAAGCTACCTTCACTTGCTTGTTGTGATTTATACTATACTCAGGTAAATACTTTTAACTTATTTTCCCTATACGGGCTTGGGTTACGGTATATAGAATACCGCTTGATCGAGCATCAAATCTTACATCTTTGAATGGTTAATTGAATAATTTGATCGGCTCGTTTAAACACTCTTGTTCACTTAAAGCCTTTGGGGGGTTAATGACCATGTCCCGGATATCCTCGGCATCATCTTACGAGATGGCCACGACCTGAGCACGGGGTGTAGGCGTACACCTGTCAGTGTATAACTCTAATGTGGAGGGTCTATTGATCTTTAACCCGGCACGCACCGGGCTACTGAACGCACAAGTAACATGTAATACGTTCACAAGATTATATTACATAATTATCCCAAGTTATAAAATGTTTTGTGCCACGTGCATTCAAATCAATTTTCAACTCTTTTCAAAATGAGTCAGTTAAATTGTATTTACCAGTGTAAACTGACGTATTTTTCCCAAAAGGTTAAGTGCAGGTACTACACGTAATAGGCTGGCTGTCTTCTAGAGCGTCCATAATAAGTCTCGCAAGCTTGGACGACAATAAGCTGTTGAACAATATCTTATTTTATTTTGATCCGCCTGTGGATCCGTTTCGACTATTAGTGATATTTAATATTACACTTTATTAAAGTTGAAATGAATCTATCTTTGCTTCCGCTGTGCATTTATATATTGTGTTGTTTGTCTATGATGATACCAACTACGTCACGATACTCCCCACCGGGCCCACCGGTGACACGTGGAAAATAGGGGTGTGACAGGTTGGTATCAGAGCCAACATTGAGTGAATTAAACACTAGCTTTTTGTGTTTAATCTCAATGACACGATAGCACATCCTTTGACCTTCTGAGTCTAGACTTAACATAGGAATACTCTCGTCCCTATTCGGAAGATTATTACCTTAAATTATATTTTAAATATGTCGCCAAGCAAGAAGCTGTAATGGAAATTCTCCCCACTTGAAGCCTAGGAAAGGCCAAGCTTCGTGTTGCGACTAGGATTAACGTACGACCAAGGAGAGGACATTCAGAACTAAAATGAAAGAAGAGACTCCTTTTACTGAAGATCGTTTCCTTAAAAGTCTTTATAACGATATTTATCTTTTGGTCCCTTTGAGGACAGCATCATTTCTTTTAAGTCCCTTTTAGGGCAATTCTATACCTCTTTTAAAACCATTGGGATGTTTTATCTAAATTTCAATTATATCATTATATATAAATATAATTTATAAAATAAATTAAAATAATATTTCTATTATAAGATCTACCATTATAATAAAATGGCAAAATCTAAAAAGGACAAGACCTAGCCTCGTGTCATTATTGAGACCCGGCCAAGACGGCAGATCCTCAATTTAGGTTCAGATCCTTATTAACATCCCGAGTTAGGAATGTTCTGCATTAATTATTAAAAAGGAATCTTAAGGGTAAACCTAGCCTATATGACGAGGCCAAGATGGTAGGACCTATTCAAGAGATTCAAATCCTTGTTAACATCCGTAATATGTTAACACTCCTGGCAAACGTGGTTCGATAAAATCACGTAAGTCATCCCTAGAATGGGTTATTCCAATCCTTCCTTATTAAAATAATCATCCCTTAAGGATGAAGTGCCACGGGCTATAACACACCGTCCGATTGCGACATCGACAGTTATGATCTTTTGAGATTCCCCGTCCTAAGGGGGTGAGCTATGCTCAAAGCCCTCTAGACGATAATCTGGTCGTCATGTCATTATTATGACCGCTGAACGACAATTGGTTTAAATTAAAGTGCTAATCCTGCCTTCATGTCATTATTATGACCACTGAACGACAGTTGATTAAGTTAATGGCACTGATCATGTCGTCATGTCATTACTGTGACCGCTGAACGTATCATCAGTGCAATGACTATATGTCTTAACATCTTACGAGATGTTAATTGATAGGCCCAAGGGCCAGAAATTCTAATAAAGACAGTGGTAGCCTACAACTCCCTGTCAAGAAAAGGTAATGAACTTTAATTCAAGCCTTAATACCTTGATTTTGTAACATCCTGGTTTATAAATTAAATCTGTCCATGTGATTAGGCTGTTGAGCTATTATTAAATTATAACTAGGGATATACTGCCTACGGGCTATACTCATTGTCATATAAGACAAAAGACAGTCGTAGCCTACAACTCCTGTCAAGAAAAGGCAAGAACACGTTCAAGCCTAAATACCTTAATTCTACAAAATCAAGGTTGATAATATAAAGTTGTCCCTGTGACTTGGTCTTTTGTGCCATAATTATATTTTTATTAAATTTAGGATAATTATAATGAAAAGCCTGAATAAAATAGATATCATCCTTTTCCTGCCAGTATAATATTAAAAGAGAATCTTAAAAGGTTTGACCTAGCTTGAATGTCATTGAAGACCTAGCTAAAATGGTAAAACCTGTTTAAAGGAGATTCAAATCCCTATTAAACACTTGAAAACGTGTTAACACTCCCGACAACAGTGATGCGATAAAATCACGCTTGTCATCTTTATATTAGGAACTTCCAAACCCTTTTTTTAGCCTATTTAATCAATAGGAATCATGGCTAATAAACGTCGAACATAATGTACACATCTAAACATCCACCTGGGATGTATACCTACGGGCAAAGATGCATACATGAAAACGATAGTTTTATTTCATAACTTCTTGTCAAGACAATGAATTATAAAATTTTCCGATGCAAAGGAATCATTGATTATGTTTTAAAATTTCTCTAGTGACAAGGCATCTGTGCCATCGAAAAGTCCTTTGGAACAAGCCGTTGTGCTATATGAGATGTCAGTATGACATTGACAGTCGTGACTTATGTCCCCTGTCTAGTAAATATGAAGGATGATATTCCGTTTAAACGCCAAAGATGGTTTATTTAAAAACTTAGGCAAAACATAATCAAATAAATTAAATACTATCTGTTGGCCCATATGGTTTATTTGCACCATGGCTACTTATTTATCAAGTTCGATAATTCGCTTTATGATTAAACCAATTTATTACTACTTGGTTTGTAGCCTTCAAAGCTTCACCATGACTGACTCCTCTGAAGCTTACAATCGTCTAGTTGATCAGAATGATGATGCAAGACTGAACTTAACAAGCACCGAGTTACAGGCTATGATAGATAAAGCCGTAAACAACGCTGTGGACCGTGTGTTGAAGGATCATAAGCGAAAGTGCGATGATACCTCAAATAAATGTTGTAAAAAGGGTAAGACCGGTTCGAACCGTAACCCGTCTAAGCCAAAGGAGTCAAAGCCCAAATGCAATAACTGCAGGAAGCAACATGCTGGAAAATGCACAATCGACCCACATGCTAAATTATGTGGAATTTGCAAAACCAAGGGTCACAAGACCTTGGATTGCAAGAAATTGGAAGATGCAAACTGTTTCAGTTGTGGCGAAAAAGGCCACATCAGTACCAATTGCTTTAAGGCTGTCAAGGAAGGAGCAGCTAAGTCTGGCAAGGATTTAAAGGACAACCAGCAGGCGGGTGAAAAACCCAGATGCAAAATCTGCAAGAAACAACACTTCGGGAAGTGCAGGTATGGATCGAACTCGCATACACAGACGAGAACTTTTGCATGTGGGATATGCAAGAAGATGGAAGACGCAACCTGCTATGGTTGCAATGTAAGAGGGCACATTAAGACCAACCGCCCTAAATATGCTAAAAAGCTTGAGGAAGTTAAAAAGATCAAAGCTGGAAGCTCTCAAATGGGTGCTCAAGAGACTGTTCAGGATAACAATGTCACAACAGGTACTTTCTTTACCAATAACGCTCACGCTAGAGTATTAATTGATTCAGGTTCAGATAAGTCTCTCGTAGACAATAGATATTAAAAATCATTAAATCTACTTGTTAAAACTCTAAGCGTTAAGTATGAAGTAAAATTTGCCGATAGTACCTCAGAAACTGCTTCAGCAATATTAGATGGATGTTTTATGTCCATTAGGAATCATTTTTTTTTTCGATTTCCTATTTTTCCGTTAAAATATAAGGATACAATATAGTTATAAAATCGATTGGTTGTCTGAAGAATCAAGCCCATATTGTGGGTGATAAGAAGCAATTAATTATCAAGACTCCTTATGAGACAACCCTCATAATTACATGCATCCGTACGATTAATAAATATTAAACATAAAAAAATGGTGGAATTGGACGTCCCCGGAATCGAACCTGGGTCTAGGCCGCACCCTTTCGCGCGCCTAGCCAACCGAGCTAGGTGCCTAGTTTGTGAAATCTCCATTTTGATTAAGTATAAGCACATGTACAATCAAATAACACTCCTTAGGAATGTTCATATGGTTTAATAATACCATGATCGATGTATGATAAGTCGTCAGGATGATGACTAGCTAGGAAATGCACTTAATTAATTATTAAATTGGTATTTTATACCAAAAGAATTGAGTATGGAAAACTCAGAAGAGACAACAGTCGCGATGCTAAGAGATGCGATCAATGTTAATAGTGCATCAAGTGTGAACCTCAATGTTAATGGAGTTAATCTCCAAAACTATAATTATCACTGCTGAGAAGGGCTATGAGAAAAGCCATGAAGAGCCAAACGCTGCTCACTCTAAAACACATGACACTGCTCATGAGAAGAGCTTTATTCATATTCCATATGCGAAGAATAACCCAAATAAAATCATATGTGGCAAGGAGCCCATTCTTTTTAGGATGTACTTAAAAAGTACTTCGTCTCTTGGAAGTCAAGAGACTTCAATGATTAAAAAGGGGCCTTTGATTGCAAGGAATTGTTGAGAGAAGTAGAAACCATTAGGTATATCAGTGGTTATGCTGGAAAGCACACGATAAGGGGTGCGTCACAATCATTCGGTGGCAATACCCTTGATTAGTGAGGACTCTAATGGAGTCCACAAGAAAGATCCCCTTATACAGTATGGGATGGTCCAAATTTTAAGGACCTTATTAGAAAAACCTGGTATCCGCTTTGCGAAATGGAAAAGATGGAATAAGAATTTTTCCGACTCCCCCATAAGAGCTATAAACTATCGGCAGTAGGTTGCAAACCCTGGTTCATTGGTTGCAATGGTGCTTTTATTCGGTTAACCTAGAATTTAAGCATAATGCACTATATATATATATTATGATTTAGCATCGGCGATAAGAGGGCACATTAAGGTTTCAAAGCCTGCTTATTAAGAATCCATTATGGATCTACCTCAGCTACTCACATTATATAGATTAAGAAACGACCAGTCAAGGCTGAGACTGCTCTAAATTTTGTCAAAGATTTTGTAGCTAAGTTTAAAAAGGATTAAGAATGGAGGCGTTTAACCCTCCTGATGAATAGTTAGAGGCAGTTCACATTAATAATGACGCCAGATAAACCCTTATTGTGATTTCTTTTGGCTAAGAGTTACGTTTGGATTCAGGTAGTGCTAAATCTCTCATAAGATTTTAAGCTTAGCAAACTTTTAGAAATTTTCCCGTAAAAACCCCAGATATTAAGTGTAAGGTAAAACTTACAGGCAAAATCATAAGAACCATTTCTTCTGTTCCTGTTAGAAATCTCTAATTATGGAATTCTAGAAGTATCCTCTCTCTAGAAGAGGTGCATCAGCATATATAGTTGATATCTCTTTGATCTCTATAGATTGCGAAAACCAGAAAGTATGATAAAAGCGCCATATGAGGATTGATGTATCTTAATAAGTTCCATAGATTGTTTCCATGCCTGATCAGTATGGACGTTTAATGCATGGAGCCGCAAGGATATTCTAATAGTCGTATGGTACTAAAGTCAACTAATGGTATTCAAAGAAGATATCCAGAATGAAATTGTCAAAGTAAATGTTCCCGATTAAGGAATTCATAGACTTGTGACATGAATGTGTCACTTATTTGACACAAGCTATAATGGATGAACTAGAGCCTGAGATATGGAAAACCTTTATAACCTCCTTATATTCTTAATTATCTTCTCCTAAGATTACCCTGTTTACCCCTGAGAGGCAAGTAGAGTTAAAATTAACATCCCACTTTGGGTTGGAGTGTGGTAGAACTCCATGATTGATTATGGAATAATCGAAACCCTAATTAAGTAAACTTTAAGATAAGAGATTCATATAGTCTAACTCGATATTCCAAGAGTTAAATAAGAAAGACGGTTCATTCTGCTTATGCATTGATTACCGCAACCCTAATTAGGCAACAATTAAGAATTGTCATCAGCTGCCCAGGATCGTCGATTTGTTCGACTAACGGCAAGGATTAGCTATTCCTTAAGATTAGTTTTAAGCAATGGTTGGGATAACCATCCCACCTTAAGATAAGCTTTTCTATAAAAATTATTATGTAAGTATCAAGGTACTCCTTTGGGGACCTTGTATAGATGGAATGTTAAACATCTATTATTAGAACAATAGATTGGTGAGTCCACTTATCAGGATTCGAAAGTTGTCTAGGAAACAACAAATAAGATCATACAAATCCATAATCGATTGTAAGTTGCCAGTATACGGCAGGAGATCAAGGATTTATGAATGTAGCAACCCTCCTAAGTTCTTGTTAAAAATAAGGTTCAACAGAAGTATCACCCTGGAAGGGTGTGCAAATTTGATTATCAGGCTAGTTAAGCTCTGAATATATAGAATCATTCGAAGGAAATCGAATGTACCAAGATCAAGTAGCTTATAAGCTAAAACCTTTTTAAGGAGTTGGATGGAGCTCGCAATACATTTCACACTAATGATTTAAGGATGTGTTTCGCCAATAAGTCAAGAAGCACTATCACATAATGATATGCAGATTTATGATATAATGAGCAACCTATGTCGATTAAGGATCGACAGGTGAAGAAGCTCCAAAAGGATACATGTGCCTATTAAAGAGGTCAACTGTGGGAGCTTGGAAAGACTCCAGATATGTTATAGGAGTTAGGTCCATTATGCGACAAAAAGTACTTTCCGCATGTTACCAAATCTCTAGGTCGAGATTTCTTTTAAGGGGGTGAGGATGTAACACCTCGAAAATTTACGTCCAATAATGTATTGACACGTGTCATAAGCTTTGAATATGTGAAAACATACTTTAGAGGGACTAAAGTTGACAAACAGTGAAACTATGTGAATATAAGGGTCCAAAGTGGCAACAATGGATAAATAGGCCCTACAATAACCCTACATGGTGTTTATAACCTCAAACGGATAAATCATGGATCATACAAAGCGAAAAATGAAAGAAAGTGAGGAATTACAAACTACAGGGGCTAAACGTGTCAACATGTTGAAAGTATACCTCTGAGTGACCTTTTGGCAAACCCGAAGCTTTGTAATGATGAAATATACTCACAAGAATATGTGATAAAAATTTCATGAAGTTTCGTGAATGTATGAGAAAGTTATGATCAAAACCGTACACGAAGGGTTAATTGCGTTAACGTTGAATTTCGAGACTTTTCGGGTAAGCACAAAGTTGTTCAAGGACTTTACCATGTTTGTAAATATCCCAAGGCCCTTAAAAATCAGAATTTAGGGTCTAATGTGCAAGAAAAGGACCCAAAACAACGTTACAAAGGTCAAGGACTGAAATGTAAAACTTAAAAACATGTTTAACCTGTTCTGCGCTCGTACGCGGCCCACGAGGGGCCTGTCGCGGCCCGCCTGCGACCTGCCAGCGACAAAAACAACCTGCAGATGCCAGTTGCTGTTCTGTTTCAAGTTGTAACCAACTGTTGTCGATTCAAGGAGCTCACCAATGAACTTTCATGCAACTAGGGACACTTGTATACTTCTTACAACAATCCTAGACTCACATGGCAGCCTCTAAACAGATCAAAGTGATGATAAAAGGGTCTTGAAGTAGTAAACTATGAACACTTACACTTTCAAAATTCACAAGATCAACTTCTGAAGCTTCCTTGACGTCAAGACATCTTCCTAGTGATCTCTAAGCTTTATTAGGACCATTGTAAGTATTCATAACCTTTGCAAATTCGTTCTAGCTTAGTTTATCAACCGAAAGTCAAACCATCGTAATTTAAACTTGACTTTGAGTTTAAACGAGATTGGCTCTGTCATTTCTCAAATTGAAAGTACCTACAAGTTGGTATTTATGTGGGTAACAAACCCCTAAAAGGGTATTTTCAGATTCCCACTCTAAGTATGTTAATTATCGAGTCAAAGCTTTTCTTAAAAAGTCAACAGAATGTGTTTTTGCAAATTTAAGAATGATTAACAATGTAGGCTACATGTAACCTGTTTGATCATCAAAATAACTTTGTAATTAATGTAAGAACATGTTTCAACATGATCATCTCGTCAATTTCCAGTTTAAACCCGAATCGGAACCGAAAGTCACATAAATTGACTTTTTCTTTGACTATCAGTTCTGATCCGTTCATGCATGTTTGAGATCTGCATTAGAGCTTATTTTGGACCAATTTTTATATAAGTTTAACTCTCTGAGATTTTACAACTTGGTTCAACACTTATCCGGTCCATATGCATGTTTCCGATTAATGCTTAAAAATTGAATATTATGCCCTTTTTACTATAAAACGTGATTTTTGAAAAAGTGAAAGAGTAGAAACATTTGTTACTGATTTATAAACTTGTACCAAACATTTGATATCAGTTTGAGGTCCAGATTAAGAGTTATGCTCAATATCGTAATTTGAAAGCTTTATGTTACTTAAACGGCGTAATTAGCATATAACCTATTTAAACCCACTTTTTGATACCAAACTTTCTACCCACTGATGTTATATAATATTTTGGGATTTTTAAAGATTTTTATTTAATTTTTGGCTGATCATATCATAGGTCTCTAAGTTTAATTCTGTAAATACCGATTTTGCCCTTTTAAGCCATAAAATGAGTTTTACAAATCCTTTTGACTCCAAACCTTTTTCTACTGATTTTATTTGTTAAATAAAATATTTTGAGCATTCTGGAAATATAAAAAAATATCAGTTTTCTTTTAAAAACCCAGAAACGGCTCTAAATCACCTTTTTAAGCGTTTTTAACGCATAGTATGTACTATAACCATATTAAACATATAAGGTTGATACCTACTGATGTTCTTAGCATATTTTTATAAAATAACAGTAAGTACAAGTTTATAAACTCAGGTTTCCAATTTTGACATTTTTAGCCCTTGTGAAATTACCAAAATACCCCTAAGGTGCATAGTTTGGTTTTAAATGATAAGTTTCACATATAGAACATACCCTACTGTTATAACATGTTAAATTAAGTATACTTACCGTATAAATCAGACCCGTAACTTAGATTTACAAATAAACTCTTTTATAATCTTTTAAATGACCAAAATGCCCTTTTGAGGCATAATTTGTGTTTAAATCCGTTTTGGGCATAATAGAAAATAAATTACTGATATTATAACATATTTAGAGCATATTATCTTAGGGAACTTGCATATGACTCTTACGGTTACCCGTAACGCTCTTTTCGCGTTCGGTTCGGTTTATGTAACTAGTTTGCATAAATTGACCGAGACGGGTCAAACATTATCATTTTTGTCTCAAAATCCAGAATGTATTTAGTATACCCATATTATACAAGTATTCAAACTTTTCGGGTCTAAATCACATTCTATCCGGTCTTCGCTTAATCGTGCGTTTGAACCGTATCGTCCTTTAAACTAGCCGGTCTAAGCTTAAGCTTAAATAAAAGACCCGTTAGAAATCTAATAGGTTATTATAAACCTTCGTTCCAGATTAGGAGCACCGGTAAAAGCTACCTTCACTTGCTTGTTGTGATTTATACTATACTCAGGTAAATACTTTTAACTTATTTTCCCTATACGGGCTTGGGTTACGGTATATAGAATACTGCTTGATCGAGCATCAAATCTTACATCTCTGAATGGTTAATTGAATAATTTGATCGGCTCGTTTAAACAGTCTTATTCACTTAAAGCCTTTGGGGGGTTAATGACCATGTCCCGGATATCCTCGGCATCATCTTACGAGATGGCCACGACCTGAGCACGGGGTGTAGGCGTACACCTGTCAGTGTATAACTCTAATGTGGAGGGTCTATTGATCTTTAACCCGGCACGCACCGGGCTACTGAACGCACAAGTAACATGTAATACGTTCACAAGATTATATTACATAATTATCCCAAGTTATAAAATGTTTTGTGCCACGTGCATTCAAATCAATTTTCAACTCTTTTCAAAATGAGTCAGTTAAATTGTATTTACCAGTGTAAACTGACGAATTTTTCCCAAAAGGTTAAGTGCAGGTACTACACGTAATAGGCTGGCTGTCTTCTAGAGCGTCCATAATAAGTCTCGCAAGCTTGGACGACAATAAGCTGTTGAACAATATCTTATTTTATTTTGATCCGCCTGTGGATCCGTTTCGACTATTAGTGATATTTAATATTACACTTTATTAAAGTTGAAATGAATCTATCTTTGCTTCCGCTGTGCATTTATATATTGTGTTGTTTGTCTATGATGATACCAACTACGTCACGATACTCCCCACCGGGCCCACCGGTGACACGTGGAAAATAGGGGTGTGACAGGTTGGTATCAGAGCCAACATTGAGTGAATAAAACACTAGCTTTTTGTGTTTAATCTCAATGACACGATAGCACATCCTTTGACCTTCTGAGTCTAGACTTAACATAGGAATACTCTCGTCCCTATTCGGAAGATTATTACCTTAAATTATATTTTAAATATGTCGCCAAGCAAGAAGCTGTAATGGAAATTCTCCCCACTTGAAGCCTAGGAAAGGCCAAGCTTCGTGTTGCGACTAGGATTAACGTACGACCAAGGAGAGGACATTCAGAACTAAAATGAAAGAAGAGACTCCTTTTACTGAAGATCGTTTCCTTAAAAGTCTTTATAACGATATTTATCTTTTGGTCCCTTTGAGGACAACATCATTTCTTTTTAGTCCCATTTAGGGCAATTCTATACCTCTTTTAAAACCATTGGGATGTTTTATCTAAATTTCAATTATATCATTATATATAAATATAATTTATAAAATAAATTAAAATAATATTTCTATTATAAGATCTACCATTATAATAAAATGGCAAAATCTAAAAAGGACAAGACCTAGCCTCGTGTCATTATTGAGACCCGGCCAAGACGGCAGATCCTCAATTTAGGTTCAGATCCTTATTAACATCCCGAGTTAGGAATGTTCTGCATTAATTATTAAAAAGGAATCTTAAGGGTAAACCTAGCCTATATGACGAGGCCAAGATGGTAGGACCTATTCAAGAGATTCAAATCCTTGTTAACATCCGTAATATGTTAACACTCCTGGCAAACGTGGTTCGATAAAATCACGTAAGTCATCCCTAGAATGGGTTATTCCAATCCTTCCTTATTAAAATAATCATCCCTTAAGGATGAAGTGCCACAGGCTATAACACACCGTCCGATTGCGACATCGACAGTTGTGATCTTTTGAGATTCCCCGTCCTAAGGGGGTGAGCTATGCTCAAAGCCCTCTAGACGATAATCTGGTCGTCATGTCATTATTATGACTGCTGAACGACAATCGATTTAAATTAAAGTGCTAATCCTGCCTTCATGTCATTATTATGACCACTGAACGACAGTTGATTTTTGAAGAAAGCGCCTCGATTTGAGCTTGTAAAGAAGTGCTTTCATCAACCTTATGGGCGCTTGGGGCAATAGATTTATTGCCTCGGGGAGTGTGCCACTGAAAATTGGTTTGAGCAATTTCCTCAATTTGATTATATATTTCATTTGGGCGACGATTACCTAAAAGTCCCCCGGAGCTAGAGTTGAGTGTTTGTCTTGTGTGTGGCAACAACCCATTATAGAAAGTGGATACTTGTTGCCATACCGCAAGACCGTGATGAGGACACTTTCTTAGTAGCTCCTTAAACCTTTCCCAAGTTTCATACAAGGATTCCCCGTCCTCTTGTGAATATGTATTAATTTCAGTCCTTAATTTAGCCGTTTTAGCAGGAGGGAAATACTTATATAGAAACTTTTGGGCTAGTTCATCCCAGGTGTTTACCGAGCCAACTGGGAGGGTGTTAAGCCAAGCCTTAGCTCGGTCTTTTAGTGAAAATGGAAACATGCGAAGGCGGATGGCGTCGTTTGATGCTCCATTGATCCGAAAGGTATCACATATTTCTAAGAAATTAGTAATATGTAGATGGGGATCCTCGTCCGCAAGCCCATGGAAGGTTGCGGAGTTTTGAAGCATCTGTATCAAATGTGGCCGAAGTTCGACGTTATTGGCTTCGACATTCGGTGCATTGATAGCGGCGCCTAGATTACCTACGGTGGGGAGTAAGTAATCCATGAGAGTACGTTGGTCCGCCATTGGAAGTGGGTCCCCCGAAACTTTCTCTTGGTTTTTAGCTTTAAGTCTTTTTCTGAGAAAGCGTTCGGGTTCTTCTAGAGGTTCTTTTATGTCTCTACTAGAACTGGAGCTCATACACTACGTAGAAAGTTCAGATGTGGTGCCTGGGTTCCAAGTCCTGCAATAAAAACAGAAAAGAACGTTGGTCAGAAGGTTCACCACGGCCCCGTGCTCAGGTGAACACGGCCCGTGGTCAGAGATACAGTGATTGTTTTCCGGATCCCTGTTACTGGGGAGTTGGACACGGTCCCGTGCTCAACTCTCTGTAACTCGGAAAATAAAAACTGCCAGTGACAATGCTAGGCACGGCCCGTGTCCGACCAGGCACGGCCCGTGATGAGCTCTGCAGAAACTGAAAAATTAAGAAAATCCTAAAAAAACAGAAAAATTGGAAAAAACGATTAGGCCGTTGATTCCTAACTTTCTTAAAATCCTTGTGTCCCCTACAACGGCGCCAAAAAGCTTGATGTGTGCGAGTGTGTATATGTTTTTATGTATATTTTAACCCCTTTTTACACATTAGTCAAGTTTTAAATTTATAAAACACGATATTTTACTAACACCAAACACACATATGGGCAAGTGCACCCATCGTGAGCGTAGTATAGTGTTGGCAAGATACCGAGGTCGTCCATGGACACAAGAGCTTTTAATACCGGTTTATCCTCGACGTCTAATCAAATCAAAAAATTAGAAAAAGGTTTTAAACTAGAAAAATAAAAACTAACTAAAATGCTGAAAAATAAAATAAAATAAAAACAGATAGACAAGATGAATCACTTGGCTCCGACTCGTGTTTAGTGTAACTTTTGATTATTTCCACACTTTTGCACTTTTTAAGAGATTATCTTAGTTATTGTAGTAGGCCCCTCTTTTGAATGTGACGTTACCCTCAACCCAGTAGTTTGAGTCAGCAATGATACAATCCTAAAGGGTCGGATTATTGAAAGATAATTAATTAAGTATTAGCATATTATGGTAGGCCCCTCTTTTGAAGCTGACGTTACCCTCGGCTAAGTAGTCTGAGTCAGCAGGGATACAGTCCTAAGTAGCCGGGTTAAAGTATTAATAGTAGCTTACATATGGGGGGATCAAAGAGTTTGGACCCCCGCCATCCAATACCGGTGGGTATTGAAGGAGGTCCTACTAAATTTGACCCAAGTCCTTGCAGGATCTATACACTGAACAAGGCAAGACTCTTACCAAACCATTCCCTTAACCCCCGACCAGGTAGCCAACATACCTCCATATAGACCGTGGAGATATGAATGGTGAAAATCTTTTATTTTATATAGACAGTAAAATAATGCCAAGGCACCATGGACAAACGATAAGGAAGAATCATCTTCAACAGAAGAAACTAGTTATTAAAGTTATTAATACATAACCAAGTAAAAAGTGCGAAAAGATTAAAAATAAAAAGTATTACACTAGACACTTGTCTTCACCAAGTGACGTAAGAGACTTAGGCAAACATGGCCTTTGATTGTCAAGAACTCTTACGATCAATCTTGGATCTCGAGACGACTCACACGCTCTATGATGGACAATGGATGATGGTGGTGGATGATGGTGTTGTGATGGTGGTGGGTGGTGGGTGAAGTGTGAGAGAGGTTGTGTGCCAAGGGATGGTTTGCAAATGAGCCAAGCATCCCTATTTATAGCCTGAACAGCTGCTCGGGCACGGCCCCGTGTCCATTGGGCACGGCCCCGTGTCCATTGGGCACGGCCCCGTGTCCATCCTCCTTCTCTTTCTCATTAATTGCAGTTTGTCTGCATTAGTTGACCACGCTCCCGTGTCCGCTGGGCACGCCCCCGTGTGCAGAAGCGTATCTGTACTATCAAGATTTCCCCAGATTCTGCGAATCTTAGAGTTGACCACGGCCCCGTGTACGCTGTGCACGCCCCCGTGGTGGGTGATAGAAGCTTCTACAGCTTTGTCTTTTCTGGTAACACTTGGGCACGCCCCCGTGCTCACTGAGCACGGGGCGTGTTCAGCCTTCTGTTCTCTTGTTTTTGCCTGGGAAGATGCTGTCGGGGGGTCGGACAGGCCACGTTTGTTCCTTTTCTTGTATTTATGTCAGATTTAGCTGTCTTTTTGCTTCTTTTGTTCATTTGAGCTCATTTAATCCTGAAAATACAAAAGGAAGACAAAAACACACTTTTTCCAACATTATTACTAAAAAAGGGTTAGTTTTATGCCACAATTGATGTAATTTATATGTTGCATTTTGTGCACCTCACCCACCTCAGAATACTTATGTATCCAGACTTCTATATTCAGTCTTACAGGTGAATGTACACTAATGATATCTGTAAACAGGTAATGCGAGACCATGAGAGCTCAGGTTAGAACTTCCGTTCAGATAAAGAGATGATGGCTCCTCTTTAGGTGTGTCCCGTTTGGGGATCTTTTCTTCAACAGCACATGATTCACATTTTTCAGTGTTTCATCATTTTTTATGCTGAGGGTGGGCTTTATGATTAAAGCAGTGCAAAGTATTATACGAGGACTAGGCTATTGCTCCCGTAAAATCAGAATTCCTGGTATAATACCCCAGATATCATCACGCACAAAGACCTAGTATGTCAGAAACAGAAAGCCATTCAAACAAGATTTCGGGGTTACCCATATATCCGAGAGATGTTCCCCATGAGATAAGTAACTATTTGGAATTTATGTTTATATCTCGAAAACAATCTACTGAATGTATAAAAACCTACTGGCATATCATCAGTGAGACCGTTTATCACATTTTACTTTCCAAATCTTTAGCGTGCTGTGATAGTCCACTGATGTACTATCATTTCCTCTTTTCACAACAAAACTCTTTTTCATTTTGTTTAATGTTTTTGGCTTTTTAAATTTTATCATGTTTTTAGATTTTTCAAATTTTTGAAATTTTCTAAATTTTTACACCCCCTAAAATCATAAATATGTTTCAATTTTTGATTTTCTGGGAAAATTTGAAAACAAACTAAACAAATAAAGTGACAACTGTTGAGAATTGCTTCAATTCACCATCCTCTTGGCATAAACAATCAGAACTCCCCCTGACAACAAACTATTTTCCCATTATGATTTCAAAACACTTAAGTTTGTTTTAATCAAAATGGGTTTTCTGGAAAATAAATTTTGTTGATTTTAGCACTTGTAGGCTTGGGGATAAACTCATCACATTGTTCATTTTTAACTACTTTGAAGGTTCACTTTTCTTTCACCACTTGAATGAAAGTTAAATCAAGTTCAACTTAATAACCTTGATTAACCACTTGTAGGTGAAAACCTCTTTTTCAAACAACCATCTTCAAGAAAGATGCCGATTCCTGCTCCACGATGACCAACTTGGGAGCTCCGGCAAGTCCAGAGTTTAGTCGTGATAGGTTCTATACCAGTTACTAACCTGGGATGAACCATCTTCATCTGGTTTCTTCATTTTCTTCTCATAAAATTCCTTAACCCCTTTGACCTTCCCGTCAATCATTTTTCCAAAAATATTTTGAACTGTGGGGTTAAAAACCTTTTCAACATCAAATTCTTTCTTTTCAGGAAATAATTGATTTGAAGTCTCAACTTTTCCAATTTTTGATTTCAAATTTTCAGCCCGCAATGGTGGAAAATTTGCATCATCCAATGGCGGCACTGAATTTTCTTCTTTTATCACAACTTGTGGCTCCTCTGACTTTGACGAGTCAGATTCATTGCTAGAACTATCATCAGATTTCTTAACAATCCATTTCTGGTTGTTAAGTTTCACTTTCCTTCTGTAAAAACTTTTTTAACACTCACCAACCTCAAATTTTGAATTTTTGAAAACAATAAATTGTTTGGTTGGTGGTTCAGTCTCAACAACTTTCTCTTTGAGTTTTTCAGAGACCACCTGTTTTGTTTGGATTGCCTTTGGACAATTCCTGGCAATATGACCAGCTATTTTGCATTGAAAACAGGTTCTTGTCTCTATCTTCTGAGCAACTTTCTTCTTCTGAGCAGCTCCATTCTTCATTCCCTCTTGCTTCTTAGCAAGGTATTCTCTGTTCGATTGCTTCCAGAATGAGCTCTTTTCCTCTTCCTCCGAACTTGCTCCTGAGACAAATACAATTTTTGTTTTATAAGTTTTCTCATTTTTATGATTTTCTGGTGGAATAAAGCCTAAACCTTTCTTTTTGAAATTACCGTTATGGTTTAGTTTCTTTCGATAACCTGAACCAGAACTGTAACCTTTTTTCTTGTTTAATCTTTGTTGAACCCTTGAGATGTAAGTTTTAGGTTTTTCAGAAAGATTTTCATCTTTTATTTCAGAAATATTAATTTCTATTAATTTGAAAACCTTTTTGATCATGTTAGTTTTAACACCTCTTATTGGAAATTCTTCATCAAAATATAATTTGTCAGAATCATTCAATGTATATGCTACTTTGAATGTTTCGTCATTCAAATTATTTTGTGATAACAGAAATTCTTTATTATAAACTCGTTTGCCCTTTTTGACTGTTGGACTTGAAGTGTTGGACTCAGACTTTGACTCTGATTTTAACTCCTCCGTTTCATCTTTTTCCAACACCTACCACTTTCTTTATTAACTCAGATTCATGATCAGTGTCGGATGATGTGAAAGTGACATCAATGTTGTCTGGCAATTTATCTGAAGGTTCAGATTCCCACTGTAAATTGGTTGCATTTTTTACTCTTTTTGAATTTGGATTTCGTGGAGAATATCCATTTTCAAGCGGGGGTGGACACTTGTTGTAACTTACACTTTGTTTCTTACCAGAATTTTTCACTTCAGTCTCCTCTTTTGTTTCGGAATTCTTCACTTCAGATTTGACTTCTTCAAATGCCTTCATGCCTTCAGCTATGAGGTAAATCCTGTCAATCACATAAGAAGAACAGGAATAACTTTTCAACAACTTGTTTACTCTCTCAGTCTCAATTATCTGAATTTCCAATTTTTGTTCTAGCTTAGCACACATCCCAATGTAATAATTGATCATTTCCTGCTTTATCATGTATGCTCCATTGAGTGTCTTCATGGCTGTAGCTTGTTCACTGCTTGACTCGTTATATTGATTCATGGCTTTGTTCAAGACATCATACGATTCTTTTAGTCTGTTCATGTTGTGAATCAACTCATTGTTTTGCTTTTTCATAGTCTCACAATTTTCAGACACCTTTTCTGCAATAGTTTCTTTTTTAATCTCGAAAGTTGGAACTTCTTTAACCTTTATCACTCGAACTTCTTCTTCATTATTCTTACCTTTCCTTCTTTCTGCATCTCTCTCAGCTTGAAATTTTAAAAGCTCTTTCATTCTTTCTACATCATAATCATCATCACTATCATCTTGTTTTTTAACCTCATTCTTCTTTGCCATTCGAGCATTTTCAGCATCTCTCTCGGCTAGATATTTTAAATGCTCTTTCATACTATTTGCCCAATAATCATTATCATCATCTTCAACAACTTGAGCAACAAAAGCTTTAGCCATTAAGAATTCTTTATCTGGACAGTATTTGTCCCAGCTAAAACCTTCTGGTAATCTTTCATCATCTTGATCTATTATACCATAACAAGCTCTCTTTGATGACTCTTCGATTACCTTCTTAGCATGTGCAGTTTGTGGTTCTTGTTGTTGATACGGCTGTTGAGCAACTTGATGATAAATCGCTTTCAGATAATAATCATTGTTGTTGAAAGGATTTTGAGCTCCACTTGCTTCGCGGTTTGTGCATTCTCGCTTGAAATGCCCTTTTTCCCTGCAACGAAAACAAGTAACTTTAGATTTATCAAATCCTAACGTAGAAACATTTGCATCACGAAAATCATCTCTTCCCGTAATCTGTTTAAACTTCTCAGCTCTTCTCAACACACTAGCCAAACACCATTTTATATCCATAAGTTCCATCTCCTCAGCATCAACCTGATCGTAATCTTTTTTTGTCAACATCGGATTTCCGATTCTCCCTGCAACTAAACTCCCATACGACTCTAACACAGTCACCAACAAAGACATATGACTTTTGGCTACTTCTTCAGAGTAATTTTGATCATTCTCCAGATTTAAAGCAATGTTGCATTGAAGTACTTTGCCACTTTTTGTTGCTGAAAATTTTGGATCAAATGATGGATAAGAAGAGAATCCAGTTTTGCTACTTGATCTTTGAGATGAACCTCCTGAAGAACTCTTTGCATTGAAAGCAGTTTCAATCTTTGGTGCAATGTTGGTCTTATCACTAACATCACCTTTGTAATACAGACCGATATCTTGTTCACCATCATAGTTCTTCATTCTTGCTATCTTTCGTTGTTCCATCTCTTGAGCTTTGAGTTGCTCAATAAAATCGCTCAGCAATAGATTGTCAAATTCGGGTTTATTTTTCAACATCATAAGATACGTGCCCCAAACATCATGTGGCAACGCATCGGCCAACTTTTCAATCAATTCTTCTTTATCTTTATCGATGTTCAATCTTTTCATATTCTTCACCAAATTGCAATATCTTTCTATAATCTGCATGGTGTTTTCAGTCTTTAGTCCACGGAATAAATCAAACTCCTTCTTCAAAAGTGACATTTTGTTCTTGATCATTTCTTTACTTCCAACAAACTTTGATTTTAATTCTTTCCATATTGAATGAGCACTTCTGTTGTGTTGAAGTAAAATCAAGATTTCTTCCTTAATAGCTTGCTGCAAGAGACTAACCATCAACTTTTCATTTTTGTATTTCTTTTTCTCATCAACATCTAGATCTCTAATGTCAACTTTCTGTCCGTTGTCCTTAACCGGTCTAATATATCAAAATTCAGTATATTTCCATGCATCTAGGTAATATGCTTGAACCCAATTTTCAAAACGTTCAGCCCATCCACTATACTCCTCAATACTCATAAGCTTAGGCGGTTTTTGCGTTGTGCCCGTTTCATTTTCTAGCATTGTATTCTGAGTAATAGTCATCGGACTAGCAAAGGCATTATAGAATTCATTCTCCATGTTTTGGTTTCGAAAAATTCACAAACTCAGTCTTTCAAACGAAATGAATGAAGTTTCACACGAACTGGAAATATCCAATCTCAAACGAAATGAACCCTCACACGAAATGGAGTCTTCAAACGAAATGGTCACCTTTCAAGCGAAATGGGGAACACTTTCATACGAAATGACGATTTGATGCGAAATGACACTTCCAAGCGAAATGGGATACCAATTCGTACGAAATGATGTCTGTTTCAAACGAAATGGCACTTTGGTGCGAAATGGAGTACTGTTTCGTGCGAAATGGAGCAATTTCAAACGAAATGATACCAATTCGTACGAAATTATGATGATGTCACCCTTTCGGACAGTTTTTGAACAAATTGATCAAGTTTTACTTTGAGTTAAGGTCTGATTCTTTCAAGGGTTTGTTAAAACAATGTTTCGCATGTTATATGTGAAAATTAACCCATTTTATCCGTAAAAACTCAGTTAAATTTGAAAAGAAGGTGTAGAAATCAGAATTTTCAGCTGAAATGGTAAGAACTCTTCCTCCTGAGCTCTGATACCACTTGTAGGATCGTTTGCAGACCCAAACGAGTCATTCAGAAGAGAACTCGTCCAATAAAAAAGGCAGAAACAGATGTATCAGAGTTATTTCAGCTGATTTGCACATATATTCACTTTAAACTGTCTCTGTATTGATATCAGATCGTTTTACAATGCTGGAGACACTTCGGCAGAGCTTCGCTACCGGAATCAGAACCTTACAAATGAAATGGCACGACCTAGTATTTATAGGCATCTTCATTTCACACGAAACGGCTCAAACGAAATGGCCAATCCATTTCGTACGAAATGGAATTCTTATTTCGTGCGAAATGGACCTTTCCATTTCGTACGAAATGGCCCATCTTACATGTTTTCTCAGATTTCTCGAATATCGTGCCCTGATCTATCTAGACTAAAACATGACTCGATACAAGACGAAGTCGACAGACATATGCACCTACAGTTTAAATATGAGGGGATCAAGGAATTTGCACCCCCGCCATCCAATACCAGTGGGTATTGAAGGAGGTCCTACTAAACTTGACCCAGGTCCTTGCAGGATCTATACACTGAACAAGGCAAGAACCTTACCAAACCATTCCCTTAACCCCCGACCAGGTAGCCAATATATCTCCATATAGACCGTGGAGATATGAATGGTGTAAATCTTTTATTTTATATAGACAGTAAAATAACGCCAAGACACCACGGACAAATGATAAGGAAGTTTTACCTTCAACATAAGAAACTAGTTATTAAAGTCATTAATACAAAACCAAATAAAAAGTGCGAAAAGATTAAAAATAACAAAAGTATTACACTAAATGCTTGTCTTCACCAAGTGATGTAAGAGACTTAGGCAAACATGGCCTTTGATTGTCAAGAACTCTTACTATCAATCTTGGATCCCGAGACTACTACACACACTCTATGATGGATGATAGATGTTGGTGGTGGATGTGGGTGTTGTGATGGTGGTGGAGTGTGGGTGAAGTGGGAGAGAGGTGGTTTGTCAAGGGATGCTTTTGCAATGAACCAAGCACCCCTATTTATAGCCTGCATAGAAGCCCGGACACTACCCCGTGCCCGCTGGGCACGGCCCCATGTCCACCCATCTTCTCTTTCTTCATTAATTGAAGTTTGTCTGCATTAGTTGACCACGCCCCCGTGTCCGCTGGGCACGACCCCGTGTGCAGAAGCGTATCTGTACTATCAAGATTTGCTTGGATTCTGTGAATCTTAGCGTTGACCACGACCCCGTGTCCGCTAGGCATGCCCCCGTGTTGGGAAATAGAAGCTTCTACAACTTTGTCTTTTCTGCAGACACTTGTGCACGCCCCCGTGTTCAGTGAGCACGGGGTGTGTTCAGCCTTCTGATGTCTTGTTTTTGCTTGGGAAGATGCTGTCGAGGGGTCGGGCATGCCACGTTTATCCCTTTTCTTGTATTATTGTTAGATTTGGCTGCATTTTTGCTTCTTTTGTTCATTTAAGCTCATTTAACCCTGAAAATACAAAAGGAAGACAAAAGCATACTTTTTCCAACATTAGTACTAAAAAAAGGTTAGTTTTATGCCTCATTTGATGTAATTTATATGTTGCATTTTACACACATCATTGGTCTATTTTCTCTTTGCAATATGTCCTCAAACCTGCACATTTCGCATATAAAACACACACAATGCCTGCAGCCTTCACACTTTCTATTCTTGCGGCATCCACTGCGTGGTCTTGAGCTCCTCTCCTCGAGGTCTTCACATGAGGGACATCCCGTTAGACCTGCAGTGCCGGCAGCAGATAGAACTATAGGAGGAGCTTTTGATGTCTGAGCTGCTGCAGCTGCTTCTGCACCTGCCAGAGCTCAAAGAGATTGAGCAGCTGATGAGGGAGAACCACCAGCGGCACCACCGGTTGCAGAAGATCATGCGCCACAGGGGGGGGGAAAGGTTCCCAGCAGTGAAGGATTTCATTAGTAGCGTACTTTCAAAATGGGTTTGGTCATACATAAGATTGGAAAAAGGAGAAATGGATTGAAGAGATTTTTTTTTTCACATCTTGCAAACGCTAAACTGGAATTATTTGCATGTTATATGTAACCGTCATTAAAGTTATCACATGTTGAACAATATGTACAGACGAACACAACTTTATTTTTCATGTGTAATGTACATTTAAAACAATTAAAATGTTAGTTAAATGGGTCAATGCACGATTGTTATATTAATGGAATTAATCAGTTTGACGTCTACCATTTTTTGAGTATGTGGCCCATCTATTTCACCCATTTTATTGTTAGTTAAATTCTCTTATTCAACCCATTTGAAATAAAATATGACTAAACTCTTCTTCTATTATGGTTGACAGGTGTAGAAATATGCAAGAATGTTGCAAGATATCATTGGACTACCTGGTGATTACGGCTCTGTGGAAAGTTTGGCCACATTGAAACGATAAAGTATTTAGGGGGGTCAATAGGTCAATCGGAAAGGTGATCGAAGATTTGGAGGAAACGACATATTTGGGCAAAACATAGGGACTATCCGTGCATTTTTCTCTTCTTTTTTCAAATCTTTTTGGTCTTAAAAATATTACACTAATATTGAGCCAGTCTGAATGATGTTTGTGTGCATATGTATAGGCTTTTGCAATGACTGGTTGGAGTGTCGGATATATTGCAGGTCCTAAACACTTCGTGGTCGCGTGTAATAAAATCCAAAGTCAGGTATGTAATGTCACATTAAACCTACTTTAAGAAATTTGGGATCGCACACTATCACGTTTAGAAATTTGGCAGGAAAAGTAGTATTTTTGAATTTGAGATCTGAAAAAAAAGAAGATGATCAACGTTATGCCGTGGTAGGTTGGTCCAAATGGATGCGCAAAAATGATGTTAAACCTGGAGATCTCCTGACTTTGCAATTTCTCAAACATGAACAAGAATTACTTCATACAAAGATTGAAAGAAAGAAGATCCGTACAAGATCCAAGTCACAAAGGTTTATAACTCTGGAATAGGAACTTCAAGTATCACTAATGATGCTCTTTTGGGGTGTACTAACAACAACAATAACACCTAATGTCTTCATAACCCATTTTTGACTACTTTCTTTTAGGGTTATGTATAAAACTTGCTAATGTATGTGGTTATGTATAATATTTAACTGCAACTTGAACCAAATGCTGTTTGTTATGTATTAATTAGACTTATTATTAACTTTTCTGCCTACTGGACAATGACTTTGAATGTCAATATATATCAAATTCCCGACAATCTACATGAACTGATAATTACTTACTAATTAATATAATAAAACGTTACTAAAACTACTCGTTTTTTACACGGGTCCGACTTCTAGTTTTATAAAAATATGGTGGGGTATAAAAAAGTGCGAGAGATTGGAAAGATTTGGGTTAAAAGTGGAGGAATAAAGGGTGTATATTTATAAAGTGGGAAAGAAAAAATATATATATTTTTTTTAAATTTCTAGCCGTTGCAACGGCTATACTTTTGTCTCACATGCCCCGTCCTCAACGTCTCCATCAAGCAGTGAAGGACGACGCCGCCCCATAGGAAATGGTGTTGGGGGGCGTCACCGGGTCAGGCCGGGCTTGGACGACCCCCCACACCGAGTAAACTAATATGATGACAAGTGTCTCTCAAATGGTTTCTTTTATTATATAAATAGATAAACTCTAACTAAAGAAACACGAGGTATACTTTGGGATCCAAACGCACAAGATAGGAATTGGAGGGGTCTTTTTGTAAAATGCCTATTGTTAAAAACCCTACCTAGGAGGCCAGGACGCTCCTCCTCCTCCCCTGGTGCTTTTTGTTCGGCTTTTATCCCTCGTTTCTCGCGATCTGCATCGTTTAAGAAGAAGGTAAAACTGCAACTAAGTTCTTTTATTTACATCTTATCCTATGTTTTTTTCTTTAATTTAATTGGTTGAGGTCTTCTGTCTTCCTAGATTTGCATCCTGTTGCTTGTGTGTTGTGATGGGTGATTTCCTACATGATGACATTGTTTGCAATATACTTGCACGGCTCCCAGCAAATCCCTTACTACGCTTCAGGTGTGTATCCAAACATTGGAACCGCATGCTTAGAGAACCAAACTTTATGAAGTTGAGATCCCGTAAAACCATCTTTCTCCCCCTAGATAAAACTTTGCATCTCATAGACGACGACAATGCTGATCCAGTAGTCATCCGTCCTCTTCCTACACAATACAGACGTGGTCTCCATAGATCTAGAGTTATTGGAACGTTTAATGGCAAAGTCCTTTTGATCACCCTTAAGGATATCATCCTTTACAACCCCTTCACACGTGTGTCCAAGAAACTTGTTGGTGCATACGTCTGTCGACTTCATCTTGTATCGAGTCTTGCATTGCTCATGGCACGAAGTACGAGAAAATAAGTCAAATGGCTAATTCCGCTTGAAGCTTGTATTTCCGCTTGAACTGCTTAATTTCGCTTGAAAGGGTTATCTTGTAATTCCGCTTGGAATTACATTGTGATTCCGCTTGAGATGTTGATTTCGCTTGTAATGGTTTTCCGCTTGAGTCTGTTCAAGCGGAATTAGAGAGCCTATATATATGTGTGATCTCGTTTCATTTGGAGCGGAATTAGTTTGTGTGTTTCTGACGGCGAAGCTCTGTCGAAGTGTCTTCAGAACTGTAATCGTTTCAGAATCAATATACAAGACAGTTTTAGTGAATATCTAGCTGAATTCAACTCATCATGTCTGTTTCCGCCTTTCATTTTGAGTAGAACGCCTCTGATCGACTCATTTCGGGTCTTACACGATCCTACAAGTGGTATCAGAGCTCAGGAGGAGGAGTTCTGCAGATTTCAGCTTGATTTCATCTCATTTTCTTACTTCTACACCTTCTTTTCTCAATTGAACAAGTTTTAACGGTTAAAATGGCCTGAATTTTTCACAACATAAGCGAAACAGTGTTTTAACAAACCCTTGAGAATATCATATCAAAATTCATAGTAAAAGTGACAAAAATGGACCTAAGAGTTAATTCCGTTTGAACGAGACCCTAATTCCGCTTGAAAAGTTGAAACGGAATCAGTGATTCCGCTTGAAATCTTGTTTTCGTTTGGTGTTTCCGCTCCAAAGTGGTAATTCCGCTTGAAATTTCAAGCGAAATTAGTTGATTTCGCTTCAAGTCTTGATTCCGTTTGAAAGTATTGTTTTCAAGTGAAATAAGATATTCCACTTGAAAGGGTATCTCGTTTAAATTGGTAATTCCGCTTGAGACTTAATTCCGTTTGAAGTTGTC
Organism: Helianthus tuberosus; assembly: GCA_030545235.1. NCBI lineage: Eukaryota > Viridiplantae > Streptophyta > Magnoliopsida > Asterales > Asteraceae > Helianthus > Helianthus tuberosus. The sequence goes on along the minus strand of JARYGA010026917.1, from coordinate 16,951 downwards.
ATTTCAGGTTAATTTCGCTTGGGGAGTGATTTCGCTTGAAGGGTGATCTCGCTTGAACGATCTAATCTCATTTGAAAGTTACAGTTTTGAAAAACGTGTTACCGAATCATGGAAGAAGAGTTCTACAACGCATAGCTTCAACCCCGACTACTCCGGCTACCATTGCTCATAACATGAACTTGGAAAACAAAACTGGAACTTTACTAAAACCCCCGAAACTTATGGGAATTGAGGAGTACCATGGTTGGAAAAATCGTTTTGAGAATTAGGATCAGGCAAACCATCTGAGAGCTTGGGAAAGTATTGAAACCAAGTATGTTAGACCACAGACTGCTTTGAATGTTGATAAAATCATTTCAGAATTTTCAGACAACGAGAGAGATAGTTATAAAGGAGAGAAAATGATGATTATTCTTTTACAACAAGCTGTCAAAGAGGACATATTTGTGCTGCTTCAACATGATGGTAGTGCTTATTCAATATGGGAGGCACTAGAGAAGAAATTTGAAGGAAGTACAGAAATGATCAACAGCAAAAAATCATTGTTGAAGAAAGAATTTGAGTTGTTTACAAGTATGCCAGGTGAATCTACAAAGACTCTCATTGAGAGATATTGTCATCTTGTGCGAGTTATGTCTCAGTTGAAAATTACTAAAACTCCAGCAGAATGGGTTGAAAAGTTAGCTGACGCATTACCACAGAAAGAACGGGGTACTTATCTCATGATCTTAAAGAATTCTGGAGAATTTAGTAGATTGTCAATTGGACAGTTGATGTCTGTCGTTAGTGACATGCAAAACCCGAAATAAACTAGTAGCTAGAGTAAGTTGGATATCGAACCAGAGGAGGATTGTGGAAAGTGTCGTAATGAAAAGTATTAATTAATTACTACTGAATTGGAAAATCGGTGTGATTGATTATAAGAATTATCTAAATTAACTAATAAAAATTAAGAAAAAGATTGTAATAAACAATGATGAGAAAAGGTGATCACTCCGGGATTCAGATTCTGTAATTACTAATAACCTAGTTCTGATTTTATTGGATGCTATTGATTGAATAGTAAATCTGTCACGTCTACCAATTACCTGTGCAGTTCAAAATCTTAATATTAATTGATCAGATAAATATTAAAACAAACATACATAGAAATCATTCAATCAACAAAAGCATAGTTGGATTCAAAACATAATTATAACTCTGACTGTCACTCAGGATTTGTCTGTCACACAAATAATATAATCATGTAAATAGTCGGCTGTCACCCGACTACAAATCCAAATCTCAATACAATACAAAACAGAAACTAGAATTAAAAGTGGCTCACAAGAATCATTCACCCGGAGTGTCCACGAGAGATTTAGCCGCTCATCTCGGTTGAATGATCTTCACTGGCTTGATACCCGGTTGAAAAACCCTTTTTTTCTTTTTCGTCTACTTCCGTCGAAGATATAATCCTCGATATTAATAATGGGCTGGTGATTTAATTTTGAATGATGCAATACAATAGTCAAACCCCCAAGAGTCCAATAATGTGCGTATATGGAGTCCAAGTATCGGCCCAATCCAAAAACAAATCCCTAAACGTGAGTTGTTTGGCTGCACACATGGATAACTCATGTGCGGCCCACTATGTGATGATGATGATTGATTCCTTGTGATTCTCCTTGTCTGCGTGTATGTTGCTACTCCCCAAGAAGTCCACGTGACTTTTTATAATTGCCAACAATTGAGAATGATGATGATGTCTTTCACTGAAGATAATTAACTTGTTGTTGACTTTTGTGAACTTCCCTTGCTGCCATCGAGATGATGATTATGTTGTTGAAAAATCCACAAACTCCAGTCTCTTCACATGTATGCGCTGCACATATATTATCAACTTTCGTAGCCTACGGTTCAATTCGTAGGTTACGAAACAAACATTATGTTTGTTTTTCTTGTCCTCACCATTAAACCGTGACCATGCAGCCTCAAATACACTAACATATACTTTCATCAATTGCCGATTTCACCCACTAGACTTTATAATCTTTTTATTTTGTTTTTGTTTCTAATAACTCCAAGTAACTTTCGCAACCGAACAAGTCCCAAATCAGCACCGTGAGCTGCAAATACCATCCCTAAACATTCTGCTTCGCCTTTACCCATTGTAACTTTACCGAATTACGTGCTTAACCTGCAAATCACCAAACGCTCGTAATTATCACATCCTAAAGATATAATCGCATCAAACACATTAACTCACACAAGATAATACACTTATGACTCGTGTTTCACACTCTCCATCACATCCCCACACTTAACATTGATTGTCCTCAAGCAACCATCATACACATTACTCACCTTATTAACAAATCACCATTAAATCCCTTACCGAATTAGCAATTTAAGGTCCCAAGTCATACCCGTCCCATAGACTGACACAATCGAGGTTGACAATCTGAAAAGTAAGTGATACGCATTTAAAACAACTTAAGACTTGTCTAACTAAAACTAACATGCTTATATTACTACACACATGCCACACGCCCCTCATAATAATCACTCCTCTCGGTTTAATCAAGACTAGCGTGTAATGTGCTAGTATGTAATTCACTCAAAACCAAATACGCTACCTTGCAATCATAAACTTGTATAGCAATCACACCTCCACTGTATCAATTAACATAACACATATCAAAAGGACTTTTCGGGTTTTGGGTTAAAGGTAAAGGTATGGATATATTTTTGGGTTTTTTATGTTTATTGGCGAACACAAATGAAGATACCAAACCATGACAACTTATTCACAATGATACTAACACTTTGGGTTATTTTTCGACCCATTATTTTAACACGAACATAACAATGATTTTTTTTCTTTTTCTTTCTTTTCTCTTTTTTTCTGTTCTATTTTTTCTCTCTATTTTTTTTCTTTTTTTTTTCAACAAATATCTAACACACAGTTGTCATTCATGGTTGGTAATCAAACGGGTCAAACAAGGTGTAACAAACGAAGGGTAAAAGGCTCAACATGGTTAACTAAGGTGGGTGGATAAACAATCAACAAATAACACAATGGAAGGGATCCTAATGCCTTTATCATTTATGTGCATACGCTACACCACAGCCTCGACACGTATCAAACCACACAAGTTCTAACACAAAGTAACATATGGCCTACTCTCAGCAAATGAACATTTATTGTAATTCAACTATCACTAAGTAGGCTCAAATATCTCACCGAACAAAAGGAATTAGGGTTACCGACACGTAGCATGTGTAATTCCTAAAGCATGTTACCCCTAGTTAGGCATCTCTTCTCAACTATTTTCTAAAAACATGTCAGAAATACTCTCATGAAACTTAAAGGGACAACCATGACTAGGGATCTAAGTTAACTTAATATCAGTAGGAACCCTTTAGCGATTGAAAATGTTGGTTTTCATGTAGTTCAAGCATACTTGAGAAACAAAAATTTTCAAAAATTTTCAATTTTTTTCCAATTTCAACCAATTCAAGCATTTAAGATCATCAATCCTACCAACCCTCTCTCGAGTTACCGCATCCCCACACTTGGGATACATTGTCCCCAATGTATGGTGCAATTTATAATCTAAACTCGAGAGGTACCACCCACAAACCATGAACGGCTAATACCTAGACGACTCAACACAAAGAAACCACTCCCGACACAAAAATTTCACACCACCAAGTACACAAAAACAAATAAAACACAGGATAGATAAACACATGCACCTGATCAGAAAACAAGTGAGTGTTTGTATTGGTGTAGCTGCTGTGATCTAACCGAAACATACGCCCCTCATAGATTCTTTGAGATCTCATCGGGGATGTTGCCAAACATCCCCACACTTGATTCATTGCATCCGTGGAGATAGAACGTAGAAACCTGTCAAAACACAAACACACCAAAATGAAACCAAAACAAAATACAAACTCTACATCCTCGGGCTGCCTCCCGAGAGCGCTAAATTTTAGGTCTTCAGCCAGACCGTACCTGATATACGTTACGGTGGTCTCAGTGCACACTTACCCAAAACATTTCCAACAAATGCCCGGAAATTTACATGCCATCTCCATAAATTCGTCAGTGTAATTGGCATGTTCAGACTGCACCTACGGGTTTCGCTAATCCACTTCACGAGATATACACCGATGTCTTGTAGCTTCACCCTTTTCATCTTCATCCTCGAACCCTCTTCCCCACACTTGTTAATTGGAATGATTGATATGGGAAGAGGTTCGGTACACACATTCATCTCATCAGACTGCTCTGCCTTCACATCCTCACACACCATCTGATCCACCACTAACTCTTCATCAGATAAAGGATTCATTGGTGTGGTATTATCCTCCACAACATCCTCCTTCATGTGAGAATACTCTCTAATATCATTAGGTAATGGTGAGAGACGCTCTTCTATTTCTATCTTCATTTTTAACTTTTGACACTTGGAAACTAGGCAGCTGATTCGATCTTCATCGGAAAGGTTGGGTGCTGATAAATACTGCTCGAGTTTGGACAAAGTCACTTCCAACATAGCAAGCTCTTTCTCCTCCTCGGTCTGATAAGCATAGACACCCTCGGGCTTAGAATATTCCTCGGGATGATACTGTCGGTATCCCTGATACGGTCTTGAGATGTACGTATCCATCATTTTTTTATTCCAATACTCTGGATTTTCCAAATACACCGCGCACACATCATCATATACAGAAGTATGATTACGACCGCTACAGAAACATCGTCCATCCGTCCTTGGTTCATAATAAGCATCCTCGTCCCGATCATATCCATCCGAGTAATAATCATCCTCCATCTCTAGGTCATAATCATCAGCGTATGATGGAGGTGGAAGTTGTGAAACATAAGACACCGGTTTTCCATGTGCCCTCCTGTAGTGGGCCTCGTGGCAACCGATACACGGATGACGTGGACCCCCGCACAATATACACGTAGAAAAGCTGAAATCTGTGTAATGCTCTGTCATCCTGCACAACACAACTCAACTACCAAGTGTAAATCACGAACATCAAAGAAAAATCTTTTTGGGATTTTTTAATTTTTTTAATTTATTTAATTTTTTTTATTTTTTTTATTTTTTTACTAAAACTTAACACTAAACACTTTGCGCACGCCACCCCGGCAACGGCACCATTTTGATGTCTGTCGTTAGTGACATGCAAAAACCGAAATAAACTAGTAGCTAGAGTAAGTCGGATATCGAACCAGATGAGGATTGTGGAAAGTGTCGTAATGAAAAGTATTAATTAATTACTACTGAATTGGAAAATTGGTGTGATTGATTATAAGAATTATCTAAATTAACGAATAAAAATTAAGAAAAAGATTGTAATAAACAATGATGAGAAAAGGTGATCACTCCGGGATTCAGATTCTGTAATTACTAATAACCTAGTTCTGATTTTATTGGATGCTATTGATTGAATAATAAATCTGTCACATCTACCAATTACCTATGCAGTTCAAAATCTTAATATTAATTGATCAGATAAATATTAAAACAAACATACATAGAAATCATTCAATCAACAAAAGCATAGTTGGATTCAAAACATAATTATAACTCTGGCTGTCACTCAGGATTTGTCTGTCACACAAATAATATAATCATGTAAATAGTCGGCTGTCACCCGACTACAAATCCAAATCTCAATACAAAGCAGAAACTAGAATTAAAAGTGGCTCACAAGAATCATTCACCCGGAGTGTCCACGAGAGATTTAGCCGCTCATCTCGGTTGAATGATCTTCACTGGCTTGATACCCGGTTGAAAAACCCTTTTTTTTCTTTTTCGTCTACTGCCGTCGAAGATATAATCCTCGATATTAATAATGGGCTGGTGATTTAATTTTGTATGATGCAATACAATAGTCAAACCCCCAAGAGTCCAATAATATGCGTATATGGAGTCCAAGTATCGGCCCAATCCAAAAACAAATCCCTAAACGTGAGTTGTTTGGCTGCACACATGGATAACTCATGTGCGGCCCACTATGTGATGATGATGATTGATTCCTTGTGATTCTCCTTGTCTGCGTGTATGTTGCTACTCCCCAAGAAGTCCACGTGACTTTTTATAATTGCCAACAATTGAGAATGATGATGATGTCTTTCACTGAAGATAATTAACTTGTTGTTAACTTTTGTGAACTTCCCTTGTTGCTATCGAGATGATGATTATGTTGTTGAAAAATCCACAAACTCCAGTCTCTTCACATGTATGCGCTGCACATATATTATCAACTTTCGTAGCCTACGGTTCAATTCGTAGGTTACGAAACAAACATTCTGTTTGTTTTTCTTGTCCTCACCATTAAACCGTGACCATGCAGCCTCAAATACACTAACATATACTTTCATCAATTGCCGATTTCACCCACTAGACTTTATAATCTTTTTATTTTGTTTTTGTTTCTAATAACTCCAAGTAACTTTCGCAACCGAACAAGTCCCAAATCAGCACCGTGAGCTGCAAATACCATCCCTAAACATTCTGCTTCGCCTTTACCCATTGTAACTTTACCGAATTACGTGCTTAACCTGCAAATCACCAAACGCTCGTAGTTATCACATTCTAAAGATATAATCGCATCAAACACATTAACTCACACAAGATAATACCCTTAAGACTCGTGTTTCACACTCTCCATCAACAGTTTATTGAAAAGCTTGAGGCACAGGATCTGGAACAGCAAAAGATTGCAAGAATGAACAGCTCGAGCAATCAACAAAACATCAAATTGTACTATAAAGGAAATGTTCAAACTGTTGAAACAAGTCCAAAGATCCAAACCGCTTTTAGTGCTTCAAATACATCTGGATCAGTCAATCAAAGTTCAATCAACACTAGTGGATTTTCAAATGTTAATCCTCCAATTGTTCAAAATGCAAATGTTGGTAATGGACATATGATTCAGTGCAATGTTGCATTGCATCTTCAAAATGGTCAGAATTTTTCTAAAGAAGCTGTTAAAAGTCATATGGCATTACTGGTTACTGCTTTGGAATCGTATGAAGGATTGATTGCTGGAAAAATTGGTAATCCTATGTTAACCAAGGAAGATTATGACCAGATTGATGCAGAGGAATTGGAGCTTATGGATATTAAATGGTGTTTAGCAAGTGTTCTGAGGAGAGCTGAAAATTTCAAAATGATTACAGGAAGAAATGACTTCTTAGATGCACATGTCTCTGCTTTAGGTTTTGATAAATCTAAAGTTACTTGTTTTCGATGCAGGGAGAAAGGTCATTTAAAAAGAGAATGCAAAAATCAGGAAGCGAATGAAGCAAAGAATCTGTTTGGTGGCCATGATTACTATCGGAAGGCCATATATCAACAAGTTGCTCATCAACCACATCAACAAAAAGATTCACACACTGCTTATGGGAAGATGATTGAAGATGCAAACAAGAAAGCTTATTATGGTATCATTGATCAAGATGATGAGAAAATGGCTCTAGGCTTTAGCTGGGATAAGTTTGTGGATGAGAATGGAGAGTTTAAAGCTTTCATTGCTCAAATTGTTCAAAAGCCAGAATTGATGAAAGAATGGATATCAGTGTTATCTGATGAAGAGAAAAGTGAAGATGAAGAATCTGTTTCTTCTGAAAACAGTTCAACAGATTCTAGTGATGATGATGAAGAAGTTGAACAGATAAACATTGGAAAAGCTCATTTATCTTCTGACAGTTTTGAATTTTATTTTGCAGACAAATTGAAGAAACTTAAAGAAAGAAAAGCTGCAAAAGAAATGAAAGAAGTTAAGGTTGTTGAGAAGATAGTTGACGTGGAAAAGTAGTTGAAGTAGAGAAGATTGTGGAGATTGAAAAGATTGTTGAAGTTACTAAACCTTGTCTTACATGTTTGGAACCTTGCAAACAATGTGAAGATAAAGATGAAAGGTTTAGTGAGCTTGAAAAGTTGAAAGAGAAGTTGTTGTTTTATGTCAAGAATGTGAAAGAGTCATACGATGTATTGAACAAAACTGTGAATAGTTTGCAGAAGACAAACTCTGAACGAGAAGATGCTTTGAAAATGATGAATGCTACAATGATGTCCAAATAAAAAGAAATCAATTACTACATCGAAGAATGTGCTAAGTTGAAGCAGGAGTTGGAAATTGAAAAAGTTGAAAATGAAAGAATCAGACGATTACTGAAAAGTTATTCAAGTTCTGATTACTTAATTGACAGAATTTATCCAACTGTTGCAGGTTTTGAAGTGTTTGAAGACAAGAAGCCGAAGAAAAAGGATACTGGTAAGAAACAAAGTGTCTGTTATAACAAGTGTCCGCCTCCAATTTGGGAAGGGTATTCGTCTAGAAAACCGAATGAGGAACAAGTAAAAAAGGCAGTCAATATAAAGTTGGAGTCCGAGATAACCGATGTATTACCAGACAATATTGACATCACATTCACAGCGTCCGACATAGATCATGAGTCTGAGTTAATAAAAAAGGATGGTCGATCAGGTGTTAGATAAGGATGAGGAGTCCGAGTCAATGTCCGAGTCCAGGAGTTCGAGTTCGTCTGTCAGGAGTTCAAAGTCATCGGGAAAACGGGTGTATAGTAAAGAATTTTTATTGTCAAAATCTAATTTGAATGATGAAACATTTGAAGTTGCATATACTTTGAATGTTCTGACAAATTATATTTTGATAAAGAATTTCCAATAAGAGGTGTGAAATCTGAAATGATAAACAAGGTTTTCAAACTGACAGAAATTAATATTTCTGAAATAAAAGATGTAAATCTTTCTGAAAAACCTAGACCTTACACCTCAAGAATAAAACAAAAATTAAACAAGAAAATGGGTTACAGTTCTGGTTCAGGTTATCGAAAGAAACCAAACCATAACGGTAATTTCAAAAAGAAAGGACTTGGTTTTGTTCCACCGGAAAATTATAAAAATGAGAAAATTTCTAAAAATACAAAATTTGTGTCAGGTATTTCTATTGAGGATGAAAAGAAGAGCTCATTCTGGAGACAGTCAAATCAGGAATTTCTTGCTGAAAAGAAGAAAACTGAAGCTCATCAGAGAAAAGAGACTAGAACCTGTTATAGGTGTCAAGAAGTTGGTCACATAGCTTGGAACTGTCCTAAAGCAACCAACACAAAACAGGGAGTCTTAGAAAAACTCAAAGAAATAGTTGTTGATAAAACCGAACCACCAACTGAAAGGTTTAAAGTGTTTAAAAATTCAACATATGAAGTTGGTGAATGTTCAAAAAGGTTTTACAAGAAAAGGGGAAATCTTGACAACCAAGCTTGGGTTGTTAAGAAATCAGAAGTAAAACCTGGCGATGAATCTGATTCCACAAAATCAGAGGAGCCACATATTGTTAAAAATGATGAAAACTCAGTTCCTCCATTGGATAATGAGAACTTTCCACCATTGAAGGCTGAGAATTTTAAATCAAAAGTTGGAAAGGTTGAGATCTCGAATCAATTCTATTCTGAGAAGAAAGAATTTGATGTCGAGAAAGCATTTAATGGGAATGTTAAAAACATTTTTGGTAAAATGGTTAATGGGAAGGCAAAAGGGGTAAACGAATTTTACGAATCAAAAAAAGCAACTTACAGCCCAACCCCTAGTGAAGTTGAGAAGGTCACATCCAAGTTCAGTCAGGCTTGGATTGAAGTTTTTCACAAGTAAAAAACCTGACTTGCCGGAGCTCCCAGGTTGGTAAGTGTGGAGCAGGTATCAGCATCTTTCTTGAGAAATTCACGAAAGTGATTTCATCTTACAAGTGGTAAATCAGGGACATTAAGTTGTACTTGATTTTCTACATGTGATATTGTTGGGAAAATCTAAAAGTGTTAATTTTTACAATTGATTGAGAAACAATATGATGAACCCTTAATCTACAAATGATAACCCCAACAAAACTTATTTTCCGGAAAAATCATTTTGGTTAAAACAAACTTAAGTGTTTTGAAATCATAATGAGAAAATAGTTTGTTGTAAGGGGGAGTTCTGATTGTTTATGCCAAAGTGAATGGCGATTTGAAGTAATTCGATATCAGTTGTAAATTTACTTGTACAGTTTGCTTTCAAATTTCCTTAAATGTGTTTGCATTTTAGGGGGAGTAAAAATTTTCAGAAAATCCAAAAACATTAGAAAATTTGAAAAAGCCAAAAACATGATAAAATTTAAAAATGAGTTTTGGTGTCCAAAAAGAGGAAATGATAGTACATCAGTAGACAGTTACAGTATGCTAAAGAAATGTAATGATTAAATAGCGTTAAACGGTCTCACTGATGATATGCCGATAGGTTTTTACATATTTAGCAAGCTTTTTCGGGATATAAACTTAAATAACTTGCTTATTTCGTGGGGAACACTGTGACACCTGTGTCACTTCAACCATCAAACAAATACCAAACCAATGAAATATTGTATTTCATAATTGGGATTTGTAAAAATATGTGTATCGTTTGCACATATCAACTCTTGTTCGATTTCAAGCTCTAAATCGCTTTCTGGAAGGTTATACGCGCACCGATGCGTAAATATAACCAGTTTAATGCAACGAACACTCCAGAATAGTGAAATAGGCTTAACATACCTTAAATAACCTAAACATAACTTAGATATAAGTTTTGGAAGGTTTGGTGTGGTGAAATCAAAGTTAAATCGCTTACAGGGACTAAAGTTGACAAACTACGAAAGTATGCCAATTTGAACTGTAACAGACATTCCGGAACATGACCATAAGTTAAACATACCATAAATATCCTTTACATAGCTTAGAAATAGGCTTTGAGGTGTTCGGTATGCTAAAATAAACTTTTGTGTCATTCAGGGACTAAAAGCGTCAAAAAGTGCACAAGTTTGCATTTTCGCGCATAACTTACGTTCTGGATACATCCGGACATCCAAAAATTTATGTAAGCACTAAAACATTTTATTTTAGTGTTCGGCATAAGAAAAATCCATTCGTCGCGTCATTTGGATCGTTTTTCGCGCTTACGCGCATTCCGTCGTAATTAAGCGAACATCGCGTTCGTACGACCAAACGAACCAACATCCGAGATATTTTTGAGCATATTTTAAGTTCCCTATACTTTAACTTCATTTTAGAGCTTTGAAATGGAGTTAACGGGCCTTAAACGTGTCGGAAACGACTTATATGCACTGCAGGGACCAAAAGTGTAAATCTGCCCAAATTGTATGCCTACGATGCGCAGGCAGTTTTGCCCTACGATGCGTAGGGGTTCCCCAGAGCAGATCAGACTGATTAGTCAGCAGATTACAGCTGATTAACCCACAACCACACATTCTAACTTGCCCTTTCAGCTCATGAGGAACCATTTTTACTTACCACAACATTTTGACAAGTGTACGCACAAGATTAAATCACGTTATTCAAGAAACGATCTTAACGGTTCGGGAAATACTATAAATACCCAACCCATTTCACTTCATTTCTCACAAGAATCTGATCATTTGTGCTCTAAGTTGAAACCTTTGTTTCATACCTGAGCTATTTTGATCTAGATTAGCATTCGGGGACCCTTCGTAAGTGTTCCTTCGTTCTCTTATTGCTTTTCGAGTCCGAAAGTCAAACTTTGTTTGACTTTCTGCATTGACCAGTTTATGGTCGATGCGAAGTTCGTTTGAACTTCATAACGTGAGTGTGATCACGATGGTTATAGTCCCTAGTGACTATACCTACTGATTACCACGTTATCTAGGCTCAGTGACGAGCCGTAGTTTCGGTCAGAATACGTATTCTTGCGTATTTTGTAACCAAACTACTTAAGGGTATCAAAACCGTTTGTTTTGATACCAAACCTGTTTTCTAAACTTAGTTAAGCATGTTTTAGCATGCTTAGCTCATCACTTTTAGTTTAGTGCTTATATAGGGTCGTAAGGTAAGCGATCTAAACAATCGCTTATACTTTCGAACCCGACCCGTTTGGTCGATCTTTAGGATCCGACCAAACACATTAGGTGACCATAGTATATAGGGAAAAACCTTCCGAGGTTATACCTTATGGTCACGACGTTTAGTTAGTTGTATGATAAGTAGTTTATATGCCTTAGGTAAATTACCAAAATACCCCTTTGATGCCAAAATTCATTTTAAACATATGTAACATAACTTTTGACATCTAAACTGATTTGACAACCATATTAGACATGTTAAGGCATATATTACTTGTCACAGGACTAGTTAGGCGGGCCGAACACGTTTCACACGAACGACGCGTTAAAGTAGCATAAGCTACTTAAACGGGTCGTAATGGTTCACAAGCACTTAGGTTAGGTTTCATTTAGTATGTAGGCTTTGTTAAACCATACTACATGAGTTCCCATACTCATTTGGTTTACGAGCCCTCATTCTATCCGATCTTCCGATTTAGGTCCGGTTTATTAATGTAGTTACCTATATTAGGTGCCGTTTGATATTCCGTGATCTCTAGCATTGCTTGGTGGTTATCTTAGGACTTCTGAGCAATCTCAAGTGAGTACATAGACCCCTCTTTTACTGTTTTCCAAACGTTTTGGGGTGGAACACATGTGCCTACTTGTTACTTTCATGCTTTCCTGTTTTCACATCATATACCTGCTATGTTCGTTAGTACATTCATAGTACATGATTTCATTACATTTTATGCTAGGTGTGCCCATTGTGTGCATTACTTAGTACATCGTTTTACATTACATTTCATGCTATGTGTGCCCATTGTGTGCATTACTTAGTACATCGTTTTACATTACATTTCATGCTATGTGTGCCCATTGTGTGCATTACTTAGTACATCGTTTTACATTACATTTCATGCTACGTATGCCTATTGTTGCATACTTAGTACAGGTCACATGCTACGTATGTCTATTTGTCGCATACTTAGTACATTTGTTATTTATCACATGCTTACATTTTGGATGCATGTTACATGATTTACATTGATCATGCATTTACTACACAAAACATAACTTTGATTTAAACTACGTTTTACTTCAATACTATGTTTTTGTGCATATGGTTTAGTTGATACATTTCACTAGCCATACATATCATTTTGGATACACATTACATGGTTTACATTTGACACATAAACACTTTTGACATTGGTTATACATTACATGATTTACATCTCGACATAAACATTTTAACATATTATTTCAATACATTTGGAAGTTGGTTTAAACATAGACATCTTACATTGTTTGGTTTGGTTTGAGTAAGTGATTAAGTAACGAGGCGTGTGTAATATGATACAAGCATGGTGGATACGCCGCTGGTACTTCCTATATATAAGTGTTTGTATGGTATTACATATCGTAGCGTTATTTGAATCATTTCAGTTTGAGACATAGAACATTTTATACAAATAACATACTTTTCACAAGACATTGATTTATAAACAACTTATCTTATACAAACACATTTTTACATGGTTATTCATTTAACCTTACCTTTGTTTATACATATCATCTGATCTTATCGTTTTTCAAATGATTTACAAGACAAAGCAAATTACAAGGTTCATGACTAAACATTTTCTCAAACATAAGTCATGAATTCTGTTTTCACAAAACCTATGTATCTCACAGGCATTTTTATGCTGACGTACCTATTTTCACATGTGTTTTCAGGAGATGATGCATAGGACTTATCAAGACAAACTTAGGCGGACCTGTGCCTTAGTGACTTAAAACGAGACAAGAACTAGTTATTTTATGTTATGTACTCTTTGGTTCTTCTTTAAAACAATGTAATCTTTCATATTTGATTAATAAAACGAAACTTCAATTGCCATGGATTTGAAACATTAATTCTGTTACAACACTCCCCGACGTTTCCGCCACGTTTTGTATGTTCTACGTGGTCGGGGTGTGACAGAAAAGATGGTATCAGAGCCAATGGTTATAGGGAATTAGGTTATTAGTAATGCTTTGACCTAGTCTATAACCTTCTTAGGACCCAAACGCGAGTTTACTTGCGTTTAGTCATAAAACAATACCATCACCTATCCTTAGGCGACTACCACAACAAGAACATAAAAATTCAAAACCGCTTTGAAAACTAATCATCTTTTCTAGGATGATTGATTACTAGGTTTTGAACCCTCTATTGTAAGGTTTTGAACTCTCTATTATATGGTTTTTAACCCCTTTGAGTTTTCAAAACCTCGTCAAGTTTTGGGTTTTAAATAATGTGAACACGTGCAAACTGGAAGGGTGAATGCATGTATTCTGGGTCTTCTGTCTAGGCAAGCACTTCGTATACATCTCATCAGACGTGAGACCAGTTGTGCTTACCTGGGAATTCTTGGGATGAGTGTTCACTTATAGGCGAGCATGTCTTCGCGATACATTATTTTTGACCCATTTACTTTGATTAGTCACTGTGTGTCGTTTGTTTACCTTGTGATAACAAACAAATGACCACTATCCTTGCTTTCATCAGATTTGTTTCATCTCATTCTTTTCGTCTAATTCTCTCACTCGTTTCCTTTCATGTTCCTCTTTTAGAATGCCTCCTCGACGCGAAAGCCAGATAGCGACTGCCGAACTGGCAGAAATCATCGCGCAGCAAATGGCTGCTGCCTTCCCAAATCTTTATGCTCAAATGATGCAAGCCATCAACAACAACAATGCTCCATGCAACTTCAAGAGTTTCAACTCGGCTAAACCGCTCAAGTTTAGTGGTTCTGAGGGAGCAACTGGGCTTCTTCAATGGTTCGAGAGCATTGAGAATACGTTCCGTCACGTTCAGTGTCCTGAAAATCGCAAGGTCGAGTTTTCTTCAAGTGTGTTTCAGAAGAGGGCTCTTACGTGGTGGAACGGGATTATGAGAGACCGTGGTGCTGAAGTTGCACTAGCACAGACTTGGGCCGAGCTTAGAGCTCTTATGATGAGGGAGTTCTGTCCTCGTCATGAACTGCGAGCGTTGGAGAAAGAATTTGATGATTTGAAGCAAGACAGTGGGGAACATCGAGCCTACATGGACCGCTATGAGGAATTGAGCTTGTTATGCCCTACTATGGTTACGCCTTTGGATAAGGCGATTGAGAAATACATTGATGGTCTTCCTGACCTAGTTCAGGATATTGTTACTGGCAGTAACCCTACTACTGTCAGACAAGCCATTGAACTGTCTGCTACCCTAACGGAATCCCACATCAGGAAGAATAAACTTTTTCGGAAAGGCGACAAGAAACCAGAAGCTAATGTTCAGGAGGAAACCAAGGAAAGTAAAACCGAACCTTCTAAGAAACGTAAGGCTTCGCAGAATTTTGCGATTGCTGCTCAACCCAACCAAAACACCCGTAACCAACCAACTCAACCTCCTGCAAGGAAACCTTATGCCGGTACTGCACCGATATGCGACAAATGTAATACACACCACTTAGCTCACCTACAGTGTCGTTTGTGTGCATCATGTGGACGACTCGGTCACCTGGCAAATGCTTGTCGTTTTACCCCGAACCAAGCTGGTCCAAACCAATCTCGGGTCAATGCTGCTCAAGCTCGTCTTCCACGAGGTCCTTGCTTTAACTGTGGCGAGATGAGCCATTTCCGAAGAAATTTCCCAAGGATTGCTAATGCGAATCCAGCGCAGGGATAAGCATCGGACCAACTAGAAGACAATGTTGTTTGGAAATAATCAAGCTTTATGTATTATTTTCTTTTGTTGTCAAGGTCCATGAAACAGTTGTTGTTGTTTATAAATAAATCTTTTTATTTTGCATAGCAATGTACAAATATGATGGCATGTATAAACAATGTATCCCCTACAATACCGACAATCAAGGAACCGTATTCCTTGAAGAACAGACTACCCCGTAATTCCTTCCATTTATTTATCTCTTACGTTTTCCACGGAAATCCAAGGTACCCGTTTCTTCTAAGGAAAACGAAGTACAAGGCGCAAGTTACAATTCTGTACGAATACCCAAAGTACCACTATAAATTCTTAATAGGGTACCTAAGGGTATTTCCGTATCTTCAAATTTTTGTGTTCCTTAATTCGAATATTGCGTTTTCTTGAAAACAAAATCGAATTTTTGGAAGATCTTGCTATCTTCATAGTTAGATTCTTGCTAATGTTTAAAGTACCAAATGAAATCCATGAAATGGATTCCTAGTGTGCTTTAAATGCATGTACGTAATTAACAAAACAAAACTTACAAATTAAAGATCTAGATAAACAATTTTGTGGCTATGTGACTATGTGTTTATGTATCTTGTCTTTCCTTTTAAGCATTTTGTGTTTTGTATACTCTGGATATTCGCTATCCAAATCCTCATAGAATCTTTCTTATCTTCATATGAAGGATTCGTAGTAGGATATTCAAAAAGGTACTATCTTAAATCCTTAATGGACTTCTACGTTGTAGTTAAATCCCTTGGATTATAAAGTACTATTCCAAAGTTTAAGGACAACATGTGTTGATAAAGTTAAATACATCCTACGTCGATGTAGTTAAATTTTCCCCGTATATAGTTTAGTTAAAGAGATCCTACGTCGATCTAAGTTAAATAGATTGGTCCGACAATCTAGTTAAATACATCCTACGTCGATGTAGTTAAATTTTCCCCGTATGTAGTTTAGTTAAAGAGATCCTACGTCGATCTAAGTTAAATAGATTGGTCCGACAATCTAGTTAAATACATCCTACGTCGATGTAGTTAAATCTTCCCCGTATGTAGTTTAGTTAAAGAGATCCTACGTCGATCTAAGTTAAATAGATTGGTCCGACAATCTAGTTAAATACATCCTACGTCGATGTAGTTAAATATTCCACGTGGGTAGTTTAGTTAAAGAGATCCTATGTCGATCTAAGTTAAATAGATTGGTCCGACAATCTAGTTAAATACATCCTACGTCGATGTAGTTAAATATTCCACGTGGGTAGTTTAGTTAAAGAGATCCTACGTCGATCTAAGTTAAATAGATTGG